>CATIWR010284986.1:0-24806 GCA_949677035.1 Omphalea diandra
GTTGCAGTTCTGCATAAGAGAAGCAATAAAAGTCAGTAGGTTTTTGGTTCTTCTGCAAAACAGAAAGGGTGACCAATAGCAAATCGATTCTGCTCGAGATTTCTGAACAAAACAGATTAATCAAGAGTTAATTACAGAGTATTGTATGGAATAGGAGAACCAATGATAGTACATCTGAATATGTGCTTTTTAAGGGTTAACGATTCTTGTCTTTAGAATCCTCTTGATTACAGAGTCGAAGGGACAAAAAAGAAAATGTATCATGTATATAAAACTGCAGTGTCGCTAAAAACACCATAACAGTGTTGTTTGAGTTTTGACACAAAGGATCCATTTGGTTTAGTGGTGGTGGTCAGCAGTGAGCAATTAGCAATCAGTGGTTAGCCACGAGTGATAAAAAAATATGGTGTTTGATAATTTAACGACTGACTATGCGATTATATTGTAAAATGACAAAAAAAAAGATAATTATTTTCATATTTTAATTAATTTTATATGAAAAACAAATTTGTAGAATAGTAAATAATGATAAATATAGGTTAATACTAGAAAAAAACTAAATGTCAACTTTTATATTTCAAATGCTAAAAAAAGTAGCTTTCAACGTTCAGTTATATTTTCAAAATGCTAATCACTAGTTTTTAAATTTAACAATATTTACCAAATATTTTTTTTTCAGCATTTGAATGCTCAATGGCTAAATGCCAATGAACAAACGCCAAACCAAACAAGCACCAAAAATTCAACATATAACCAACATCACCAGCCTTGCAACCACAACCACTCCACGAATTTCAAATTTGACCATGTACCTTTCCCCTACAAATTTCTAGCAATAATTGTGCACGTGAAAAAAAAAAAATAAAGAATTTTCTTGTGCTTGCTTGCCTCTCCCTCTCTATCTTCCTAATTAAATAAAATGGGTGATTTTATTGTAATTCCACATGCTTCTCTCTCTCTCTCTACTTTCTAGTAAGTCAGCCAGGTGTGGTCGTCGTGACTCAGTCAACCAAACCATTTAAGTATTCTTTTAAACCAAACTATTAATACTACATAAGTGTTTTCATTTACAATGGTGAAGAATAACGGCTTTCCCCAACAAACATGCAAACTGGATCTCCAGTCTCTGAACTTTCTTCTATGATCTTGAATCATGTTCAAAACAAATTGAGTCCTGATGGTCAAAAGAATTTCTTGGTTTCAGTTGCCAAACTGGCTACTGCAACCAAAACATTCTAGTATTGGTAGAACAAAATGAAGCATAGAGATAAGGTGCATTGGTCAATATGTGCTTTAGTATTTATAAACTTAAGGTGCTGAAAATTGTGAATCACAACCACATGGGTTTATACATTTGAAAGGCCATGCACATTTTAGAAATGATTAAACTCTTTCATGAAAGTTTTCTTGTGTTCTTGCATACTTGAGTATTTTTAATGTATGCGAAAAATAAATTTATTGAGAAAGACAGCAGATACACCACAGAGGATAAGGTATTCTACTATAAAACTCAAGATACAACTACAAAGAACCACACAAGAACAAACTAAAAAAGTAAAACCCTCCAAACAAGTTGGATAACCCCTGTGATACACAATGTATAGATGCAATTTGATACAATTGGTTAACCAAATAAGAATCATAAAAACAAAAGCCAGAATTTCAACAAATTAAAAAACTCAAAAGAAATTTCAGATATCATGAAAATATGACTGTTTTTACTTCCTTATTTTCCCAAAATCGAAGTAGCCCACCAGTTGAACCTAAAAAAATTCCATGTTTCAGAACACATCTCAAATTATTTACTTATCTTTTGGTCCATTGATATCAGACAGGCTACAAAGTTTAGGGGAACCCTCTTCTCCTCCTCAATCCCCTCTGCTGCAAATCAACCCCAAAAAAAAAAAAAAAAAAAAAAGAAAAACACCTCTCCTTATTCAAAGGGGAGTTATTACCTTGAGGATTCAATCCCAACCGTCAATACTGCCAAGCACTTGGCTTGAAGTATGAACCAGTAGCCAATACAGTACTAGAGATGAAGTCAGCACTTATGAGGAAATTATCTTCAGACTTATGGAACAATAGGTCAGACATAAAATAAAAAAAAAATAAAAAGTGAACCTGTTATTCCTCTATCTGACATGGAATATTCAACACATAAAACTGGACCAGCATGACATGCTAGAACAGCGTCACATGTTCCCCGTGAAACAGACCATATTCTTGCTGTCCAATCATCACTACCAGTGACCAGTGTGTCTCCAAACATTCTAATTGACCTGCATCATAGGACATATTTCACATGGCTTGTTAATAGTAGTAACCATCAATACTTGGACAAAAATTTAGGATTATTCAACTTACCTTATCCATTTTGTATGTCCTACCAACTTATGCATTTGCCTACCAGCACGGATGTCCCAGATGTTTGCAACCCTGCATTTCGGATATTCACCATGTTGGCTTTTAGCTAATCAGCTATAAGAATGTAGATTAGAAATCTAAAGCAGTAAATGAAAATTTTTTAGTTTCAAATTACATATGCATCTCTACCAGCGGCAGCCAGGATTCTAGTTGAATCATCATACTCCATGCATAAGACTGCACCAGAGCAACGACCAACTGTTGCTACACAGGTATCAGTTCAAACATCCCACATCTTCACAGTCCCATCATGGGCAGAAGTAAGGACACGTTCACCTGACAGCATACGGACACAAATGACCTACAAGATTTAAATAACAAGGTAAACCCTAATGTCAAGCAACAAGTACAGATGTTCATGTCCTATAAGAAAATTTATGAAATAACTATGCTAAAAACTTGTTTGAATGTATTCACTACCCATGCATGCAAACATACATGTTATACAGAATAATGTTTCCAGAACGCATTAACAAAATCATTACCTATGGAATAAGAAAAGCCAGCAAATGGAAATATAAAATGGGAGAACAAAATATATGTCAAAAAAGAAGGTTTATATTACCCTGAATGACACATAAACTCCATAACAACTAGGCACAAAATGCAATTAGTAGACTGAGGCAACAATATTCTATCATCTATTATATTAAATATGTAATTATTTCTGCAGTAGGCCTTCTGTAGTTTCATACAAATCATAAAAACTAGCAAGATGTCCAAATGAGCAAACCTGTGCATCATGGCCCTTCAGCTCTTCCAGAAGCTGGCATGTTTGCTTACCCCATATGATAACAGACTGATCATCAGATCCTGATACCACCTTCCCTTGATCAGAACTTATTGCACGAACAGTTCTGAATGGATTCCAAGATGGAAAGGGAGGAAAAAGTAACATCATTTAGGCAACTTCAAGCAAGAGGAACAACCATTTAGGAACATGGTCATCAGCACATATTGCATTTGATAACCCTCAAATGGAAGAGTTAATATGCCTTGTATGCCCTTTCAGAGTTGCTTGAAGTTCAGAACCACGAATGCTAGGATCCCAGATCTTAACCTGCATAATTGGTGTGAAAGACATAAACATCTCACACACCCAAGAATTTGGCATTCATATTTCAGGATTAGAAAGCAGAAAATTTAACAAACAACTAGTCCTAATGTATGGAATGATGTTAGAAAGGCTATTAACTATGGGAACACATTCAGACCACTTGACGTAGACAACAAAAAGCTCAAAAATAAAGGTTCCAGAAACTAAGCATGATGACCAAAATCCATATAGGAGTACTTGGACTATCAATTACTTTTTATTCTTTACAGTGTCCTACATAAAATGTTAATTCAAGCAGGTATACTTCCTAAAATTGTGCGATGCAACTCAACATTGGTTATGATGCCTAAGGAATTCCAAATGTGAACCTCGCTATCATTTTTCCCCCTATTTACTTCCACTACAACCAGATCTGAAATCCTCCAATAATTACAGATTCCAGCTGCCCAAGTTTTGTCTTCTTCCCAAATTACACCCTAAATTCAGAGTTTTGTTTCATGGTCTAGACCCTTTTTCCCTATGTAAAATTCCAATCTAAAAACAATCCCTGCAAGCCATCACCATCACTAAGCACTCAAAATGGTTCATAAAAACATTGTGCATTGTTTCCCAAGAATAGTAGCAGTATGGCCAACTAAGCACTACTGCTAAGGATGAATCTTTTCTGCAGAAATTAGGAAAGAGACTTACCATATAATCTGTGCTTCCACTGATAAAGAATCCTGCATCTTCACAGTCACCCACCAGATCCCACACCTCCCTTCTTGTTACACAATGCAAAGCAGTAACAGCACCACTGTGACCCGAGTATGCGAAGGTTGGTCTGAATTTTCTTTTGTCCAGCAGCCGATAGATCTTTCTTTCGAGGAGTCCCATTCTCATTTGCAGCTGAACCTAAAAATAAAAGAAACAGTGGAGATGGAACAATAGATTATCCACAGAATGATTCATAATTCAAGTACCCATTTTCACAACAGACAAACCTAAATTGTTGTCTAAAGTCCATTTACGGACACAAGCAAAAGAGTTTGTTCTTGATGGATCTCTGCTAAACATACTCTGAACCCAGCTCCTACCTACACCAGTGGCCTCAGCAGGTTGTTGATCGTCATCAGTAACATCTTTTGGATGTGGAGAAGACAATCCATGAGATGACAAGGATTGGACCTTAACAGATGAGATTCCACAATAACCAATACAACGTCGCTGTAAGTATGACAAAAATCCTCTAAGTTTTATCTGAAACATCAATCAAAAAAAAACTTCAACGGCATTAGATTACAAGAGAAACAGGCAGAGGAAACAAAGAGAGGCATAGTACTGACTATAATTATAATTAGAATTATGAAACCAGTCTAAGTCATTTTCGAATCACAACCCTCATGAGATACATTCACTGATGATACAATGATTGGAGGAAGGACAATGAGAAGAAACAGAAGAAATATAACAGGAAAAAATAGAACAATTAAAAAAGATTGCTTAAATGCCAATGCATATTTAGATTATATCTTTCTGGTAGGATCAAGCAATTCCACCATTGGACATCTTATAAATAAATCATGAGCTATGAGAATCATCAATTGGCAAATAAGAAAGGATTTAGATGGCAATCCGCAAAATAATACACGCCAAGACACAGCTCTAGAAACAAGGATATAATAAAAACTGGTTGATGTTCAAATATCCACAAAATGTTAAACAGTTGTATAATCCACTTGCAAACAAGGAGAAGTTTGAGCACAAGAAATGCATAAAGTAATCATACAACATAAGGCTTGTTAGTCCCTCACTCTCCAAATCTAGTCCCTAGCTCTTCCCCTTTTTTCCCAACTTCTAACTTCAAGATCTAACATGTAAATTGGTCTCACCTAAACCTCACATTCATCCAAAGGAATATATCCAATTGTGCATCAGATTATTTAGAAAATAAACAATAGTTCTGAAAAATTTCATACACTTTAAAACAATCTTCTTTATTGCATACTACACAGATTTGAGAAAGCATTGCCAATTTCTTCAAACGCTTGAATTGAGATCCATTGAGGCAGTTACCTTATGGCTTTCTAAGCAGCTATTTGTTTCAAACTATAGATAGAAGTATCAAAATCCCATATACTTGATCTATTTTCTTTCTTCAAGGTACACCTTTGCCTATTTTGTATAATAATACTCTACATACAGAATGTTTCATATTCATTCTTTTTCAGGAAAATTTATTATTTGACGTAGGCTTTAGGTTCTTACAGGGTTTCTAGAGCATATATAACACCTTTGTTCAATTTTAAACATCTACATTCATAAGAATTAAAACAACTAAAACAAACAAATAAAATCACACAATCCCAAATTCTCCACACACAAAACAGGCCTGGTTAAAAACCTTAAAATGAACTGGGACCAGATGCTACTATAACCATAGAAACTTCTTGGCCATAATCAAACCCAACATGAAGAGGAATTAACTTACAAGCTGCTTGTATCCAATATTGTTCCTCTCTGCTATAGTCTCAACCAAGTACCAAGCATCAGTATCAGGAAGTCCCAAACCAGCCTTACAAATGGCATAGAACAAGATAAGAAAAAGGTAATGTTTAGTAGGAAAGTGAAAGACAGAGAAACCACCATGTGGGAAGCCACCAGAATTAGTTGTGTTGTAACAAGAGCTGCATAATTGGCTGGCCTGACACAGAAACACATGAGCATAATAACTAATCGTTACTTTATGAGTCAGCAGCTTTTCACTGCCCAGATGCTATGTTAAAAGGGATAATATTATTATAATCTATAACACTCTATTGAGGATTCCTTAATTAGGACAATGCAGGATTTCATTAGCTTCTTCCTATTTAGAAATCCAAGCTTTACAAGTTCAGATTAATTCGCAATGACAAATATAGACACATATATACTTATTTCTCAGAAGAAAAACTATTCAAAAGATTTCCAACAATTATGCTTTGGAATTACATGATGCAATTCTAACACCATGAGTGCTACAAATGGTTTCAAAAAACCAAGCCAAATGAACGGTAATGTTATCCAAAATCACCAATACAGCTCAACCAGGTTACGCCCCAACTAAACACCAAAGGATGCTGACAAGCATCTGGCTAATCATTCACTCAGTGCATACAAACCTTATCCAAAAAGCAAGCCAAAAGCAATAAGCAGCGGTAAAATATGCATAGACAAATTGCATAGTCAAATTGAGAGGTCGAAAAAACCAACAAATATGAACAGAATGAATTCTATCAGACCCCAGAAAGAGGGGTCCACATTTCTTATTTTGTCAATCCCAAGTTGCTTAATTCATCAAGAAGCCAAATGGTTATAATGGTCAGAATACTTGTATTAAACTTTAAGATCATTGTCAATTATGCATAGTAGACAGAGCATTAGTTAACTTGGCTGTTGAATGTTGTTGCCATAACTGGTGAAGAAAAACCATATTGATTCTTTTTTATTGAACATGCCCAGTCAAACAGAATGATCTTTGTTGGACAGAGACGATATAGATACAATGACCAAGCAGTAACCATAAGATAAAGAAAAATCAGTACGTAAATAATTAATGACAACAAGCTGCACTTGACAATGTGAATGTACAACTTTCAAGAATGTGCACCCTCACTTGTTCGAAGAATGCTCCATGAGAAGGTCAAAGTAGCCTTTCCAGAACCTGAAAAAGAAGAGAAAATATCAAACTCCAAAGGAGACCCCCCCCCAAAAAAAAAAAAAAAAAAAAAGATGAAGCAAAAAAGCTTATTAAATCTAAAATAAGCAACATTGTGAAACAGACCAGAAAGCAATGACAGGAAGTCGGGAAAGAAAGAAAAACAAAATTGCAAGATAAATGAAATCCTGCAGGGAATGACCAATAACATGTTACCGTAGCTCCTCCCATATGGATAGCGAAATTATATGGCGGTGGACATAGTCAGAAACATTATTAGCATCTGTTTTATACATCTCAGCTGCTGCTTCAAGGGCATCTCTAATGGTGGACACATCATTCCGGGATGTTGCACGACTAATTGCTGTTTTAAGCTAAAATTGCACATGAAAAAATTTAAGAACTTGATAAATAAGCAGAAAAGATCAAAGAATGGAGCAAGAGTAGGGGTGAGCAAAATTGAATCGGAATCAAAAACCAAACTGAACCAACACTATTCAGTTTGTTTGATTCAGTTTTCTACTTTAAATTGGATTTGGTTGGCTTATACTTTTTTTAAAAAATAAATTTTTGGCTCTATTTTCAAGACCAAAAAGCCGAATAAACCTAATTAACTAAAAAAACTGAATCAAATTATAAAATTTAAAACAAACCAATCCATAAATTAGTTAATTCTAACCCAAACAAACCAAACCAAATTAAGTAAAATTTTATGAATTTATTTTGTTTTGATTTGTGAAGTAGGTCGATTCGGTTCAATTTAATTCAATTTTTATATTTTTGGTTTAGTTTTCTTTGTCATTTGGTTAGTTCAATTAATTCAGTTTGGCTTAAAAATAGGCTCAAAACTGACCAAGCTGAATGAATGCACACCCCCTAGGATCAAAAGATTCACTGAACCAGTAATTTAACTACAAGTGGGAGAAGCATCAAAAAGCATTCAACAAAGCACAGTGGAATCACTAAATTCAGTATAAAGTTGGCATTTGACAATATGTTTGGGACTTTTAGTAAGATCAGAAAGGCAGGGATAATCTTTGCAAAAGGAAAAGAAAGGACCAATAACACAATGAGGAACAAAGCAGTTATACATATTTAGATGTTATGAAAGACAAGAAGGGATTTTAAGATTTTAAGAGCTAGAATGTAATAGTATTATTGAAAATTCTTCTTAGTTATGAGGAAGGGTTCCCTCAATTTTGAAGAGCAAGTGAAATAGAATTGAAGGGATAACTAATTTCTCTTTATCCTTTGGTTTCTATCATCATTAAATGTCCAAACAAGGGATAACTCTTATCCACTCGCTTTTCCCCTCGTATCCTCTCATTTGAACAAAGTGTAAAGCAAAAGCAATTACCTGTCACTAAGGGTGAGCATCTGTTCCTCAATTTTTTATTAAAATCAAATAAACTGAATTTAAGAGTTTAAGAACCGAACCAAACCAAAATTTTTTGAAAAATCAGACTGAATAAACTGAACTTTATATATATCTACAAACCAAACAAAATTGAATTTATAAGATTTTGGTTAATTCTATTAAAATTGGTTTGCTTTATTAATAATTTCAATTTATTCAGATTTTATATAAAAAAGCGAACCGAAAACCAAATTTTTAAAAAATTAAAACAGAAATGAACCGATTTTTATTGAAAAACCAAATTGAACCAATCAGATTGGTTGGTTTTTTCAGTTTGGACAGATTTTTGCTCACCCCTACCTGCCACTACATTTCAGAATTCCAACTAATACCAATCATCTTATGCCATGTCCTAGTTATGACATCTACATGCCAATTCTTTCACTGCAATAAACTGCTCGTCAGTCAACTGACATTGCCCTCCCTGCAAGCATAAATTCAGCTGAAGTTAAATCAATCCTGAACATCCAAAGCTTTCTATCAGTTCATGCCCACATACTGAGAGTGTATGTTCCCTTATACATTCAATAAACCCACTGCCTCCAATCCCCTCTGCATCAGATTCAATCAGTGCTGCAATGCCAATAACAACAACTCATTAGTCTTCCGTAAACAACAACTCATTAGTCTTCCGTACTCTTTAAACAAAATAAACCAGATTTGCAACTGTTGAAAGTAGGAAGCTTGCCAAAAATGTCAAAAGAAGTTTGAACTCATGTATAAACATACCAAGTATTGTGCCATATTCAAATGAAGAAAGCGGATCATCCGTAGCTCCCAATTTCAGAAGACGCAGCCACAAACCCTGCATAACAATAAAACTACAACACTTGAACCCAGATGGAAACTACAGACAATAAGAAGTTGAGCACCATTGTCAACATCATTTTTTTACAAATTCACATATGGTTTTGAAGTTGGCAAAGTGCAGAATTTGAAATCAGACAACCACTGAGGTTCCACCAAGTTGGCTGTCTTCCCTTGGTAATGTGCATCATGCATGTATGCTTGAGAGCGTGCACTATTTGCATTGCATGCCTGCATTTATTTATGTATGGGTTGCATGCATGAAAAAGTGAATCACTGATTTCTAGCTTCACCAACATCATGTTATTTATATAATTGATTGAATTAACTGCTGAAGCTTCCCCTGTCCTCCTCTCCAAATTATGCAAAATCAGCCCCATTTCCATTAAAACAGAGGAAAAACAGAGATGATGAGAGAGAGCCCCATGCTTGTGGAGAAACATGAAAAAAGAGGACCCAATGACTAAAGAAAATAAAATCTGTAAACATCACACCTGAAAAGTTTGAAAGTCACACTGCTCAAATTTGAAAGAATTTAAGTAAAAAAATTCAGAGTGCAAACATATTATGTTCCAGTACCATTACTTCAGACAGAAAAATCAACTTGTTCTTTATTAGCAGAGATTATATAGACTGCAGTCGAGCTATTTTGATATTGTTGTTTATAAGATTGACAATGAGCAATATTTTATGTAAATGATTGATATCTGATTGGATAACTTAAACCCTGCAATCCTCTAGCATCATTCATGCTTAAAGGTTAATACTAGCCACAAAAAACATATTAGAATTGAAGGCCTTCTATGCATCAAAACATAACACTTTGAATCATAACCAAATAACTACTGCATAAATACCAACTCCAACAATGTGATGTCAGGCACTCTAATGTTCTGGTTATTTTGGGAAAATAACTCCTTGCAGAAAACAGAAAATATTTTTGAAAAAATATTTTTGGCTGCAATGCTGAAAATTATCATCTAATATTTGGATTACACAGGACACAATAACTTTTCCTCCTGTGAAAAAAATAACTTTGAAAAGGGCAAGTTACAACTTTCAACCATGCTACGCAGCAACCATTTGCAACCAGTGAACGCTGCTGCAATCAGCAATGTTGATGTACTAGTGGATATGTGCCATTTATTGGGAATACCTTTCCATTTTGATCAAATGCATTATTTTTCCAAATAATCTCTGCATTTATATTGAAGTGGAAAAAAACTAGACCTTGCTCTATACTATTTTCCTTTGGAAATTCCACTTGTTTTCCACAGTCTCCAATTGAAAGGTACACCTTTTTGTTGCCACCGCCACATACCACCACTACCATTACCAGGCAGTAATACTATCACGGATACCACCACCATAACCAACCACTGTGACCACCAAGACAGCCACTGAGCACTGACAAACTATAACCACTGCTACTACTCCACCACCACCATTATCACTTTCATGCTAACAACTTAACTATCACTGATGACACCACCATGACCTCCTGAATCACTTTTAGAAGATATATCATCCCCTAAACATTCATATTAGTAAACATTATACTCAAGCATCCCCATTTTGTAATTCCCTATAGCATATGGCATATATATATAAGAATAGAGATTTAAAAAAACTAGATGCATTTTCTAGTTTTCCAATAGTAGATGAAAATTGAAAATAGAAACAAAATATGGAATGGAAAATAGGAAATTGATTTTTCACAACTAAACTGGACATTAGGTTTTTGTCTTTGACCAGAAAATCATTTTTCTAATGTTCAATTTTCCTAGAAGTTTCAGAAAAAATTTTCTAGGAAAGCATATAGTTCCCACAAAACATAAAGGCTTGCTTCCATAAATTAAAAATCCTAGATTTATCCAGATAACTCATGAATGTTCACAGGGAAAGAATGACAGGAAAGAGTTTACCTGCAGCTTAACTTTAATGTCCAAAACCATGTGCTCTCTTTCTGCCTGCAAAATATTGGTAAATATTGTTTAATATAGTTCTAACACTTCAATAAAAAAAGAACTACAGTTGCATTATGATCATGGAATAGAGATTACAGTGCAAAAATAACAAAAAAAAATTTGAATCAAGAAGAAATACTGTCATACAATGAAATTGCGGCAGCCACCTAAAATTGATGCAAAGAACTTTGAGAATATTAATCTGCACTTACAAATATAAGAAGTATTAATACATCATAATTATGAACAAAAAATAAAACAGTGCTGCATTCTTTACATGAAAGTAAAATAGCACTAACAGACTGAAACAGTAGCACATAGATACTACATAAACTTTTTAGATAATATTACTTTGAGAAGCACACAAAACTTTATCAGATTAAGAGGGAAAAGAGAGAGTGATCTGCAACAAGAATCCTACATTCCCTGGTTGGGGAAACCTAGAGAAAGAAAGAAGAAAGAAAATTGTGGATAAAATTCTCAGTGGGATCAAGTTATTATAATCTCCCTTAACTTGGGAAGAAAAATAAGAGAATATGAATAACAAAAGATAAGTTTTATGCAAAATATTTTTAATTTTCTTCACTTTTGGTTGCTAGAACTGTAATATCACCTTTCACAAAGATCCTGTCTGCTCATTCTTTTTTCCTGTCCATCAAATCCAAACAATGAGAGATGCAAAACATCTCGCCTCTTTCTCTCCCTATCCCTACTCTTTCCCTAAACCAAAAGTTAAATCTCAATAGCTTTAAATTATCAAACAAAAAGCTAAAGTCCATTGCCATAGGAAAGATATGCACTGTATACTCGCGTCACAGAGCCTAGCAAGCACAATTCTGATATTGATTCAATCGTACTGTACATCTGCAAGAGCTTTCACAAATAAACGCATTTAGGGATACGGATTTAGAATTGATAACATTACAAATCAGGACTTAGGATAGAATAGTGTTGAAAGGTGTCCTTCATAAATTAATATATATATATATATATTTGAGAGCAGAAATAATCTGGAAAAACCAATGGATCTTTCCCATATTGAGCCTCAAGGTATAAAAATTAGAGGAGCAACACTGTTCTTAGTTTCAAGAATTAGGATTTTAAAAGTTTTACTACTCATCCTTTTCAAGCTTATTTTACTTGAGTTCCAACTATGACAATTTGGATCATAGAATTTTGTCTAGATCAAGGGGGTTTGAGATACCATATTAATTAATACTAATAACTTGTAGCCTAAGCAGAAGCCCAACAAAACAATATCCTTGCATACGTAAATGTGCTATAAGGATGTGAGTCTCATTCTTATCTGTTTCTTCATTGCAATTGGTTTCACTCCAAGAATCAAACCTAAGCCCTTATCTTTTTGCTTTTTTCTTTTGGAAATGAAATCACAAAACATGTGTGAGACAATGACATAACTATAATAAACAAAACCTGGATAGGGTCAACCAAAACTACAGCAAAAGAGGAAAATCATAATAGTCTACATGTTTCAAGCTCAATAGAATTGAAATGAGACACATTATGATTTTGGCAAGGTGAGGAAATTGAGAGGTTGGGACTCAATATAAGGTGTAAGTGCCTTTTTTAGCACCCAGGCTCTGAAAGTGCTCATAATATCCATAGCCAGTAGAAAGAGAAACTCCATATAACTACAAACAAGTAGGGAAGCAATAATAAGCTGAGTAAGCACAATTAAGATAGTTTGGCCATTAACAACAAAGGTCACGGATACACTGATGGGGAGGGTTGAATACATTTAAGTTACAAAAAGTACAAGATAAAAAGAGGATCAAATAAGACATGGAAGTAAGTTTCAAGAAGGATTTAACATCACGAGATGTTTATAAAGGAGTAGACCTTGAGCTGAACAGAATGCAGGAAAAAAAAATTCAACAGAGCCAATCCCAACATCCTTCTAAAAGAACAACTATTCAGGTTACAAGAGCAAAAAACTTAAAAAAAAAAAAGACAATGGCTGTATGCTTTGAGAAGCATTTAGCATCAACAGATGTTGATAGAGGAGTAGCTCTTAACTGAACAAAATGAAGAAAAAAATCAATATGGTCAAGTCCCAACATCATTCTCAGAAATAACCATGAAAAAGTGGAAAAAAGAAAGTAACCACCAAGACATTCTCTGAAGTTACACGTGCAGTATGGCAATAACAACTAACAAGCATTCAGCTAGAACTTAGGGGCAAGTGACACTGATTGTCATTCCTTAAATAACTGCACTTATTTAAGTCTTTCTGATTCAGTTAAATAGATTATTAGATGCAGTCCCCCTCCTTTGCTATAAGGATAATCATTCTAACACAACAAAAACCTAGAACACTTCTTGAGTCGAAAAATGGTGAAAAAAAATAAACCAATCTGCATTTTGCATAGACAAGCAAATGATAATAATTTTTCAGAACAATTTATATGATGTGTAGTTAACAAAAATTATCACCTCAAGGAAAACAATGAGTACTTCATAAATATTTCACGTTCATCAAAGTATCACCTAAGCTGGAGGTCATGATCCTCTCCCCAGGGCTTGTTGCAACCTTTAGAATATTGTTCAGATGAACTAAACACACCAGTTTTCATTTGATCAATCCCCATAACATTAGGGAACAATAACTGCAGTATTTCACTCCGCAAAGAACTTAATTCTGGCTCTGGAATAGGGGGTATTTCGTCTGTCGTGCTGATTCAATTATATTCGAGGTCTACAACAACTACCTGCAACAGAATGAAATACAAAGAAAAATAACATTTAGATCAAAAACAAAAATAGACTTTGAACATGCAACTGCACACCAATTCTATGAGAATGCATGCGTGTGCGAGCATCCATGAGTCTGAATTTTTACATGATGTATTCTAAAGTATTTCATCATATTATAAAATTCAAAACTAAAACAAATAGGAACTAGAAATTCATAATATTACAGTATGAGCCATAAAATGCTTCGCTAAAAGGGCCAATTATAAAGGTGCAACTGGGAACAAGTGTCTTTATAATTTTAAGTTTTTATAATGGTTACAAATGTGAAACAAATTGTTAGTTGGTTAACTGACCAATACAGTTAACTGATCTTCTGATATCAGTTTTAGTTTCTTAAAACTTCGATCAGTTAGTTTCAGATCGGTCAAAAGAACAGCTTAATGGTTCAGCTTCCTGATCCATGCACATCCCTAGAGGAGAAGATCCATAGAGCATAAAATGATGACAAATGCACATCCCTAGAGGAGAAGGTACATAGAGCAAAAAATGATGACAAACATGCCAGAGTCCATCTACCATGATATACCATAACAAATAATAGCTCCATCATATAAAATTGGCACTTTGCTGACCACTACTAAAAAAAATCAAAGAATTTGCACAAGACTCTGATCCGTATTCTAGCTAAGAGAATTTAAAACAATTCTAAAGGTTTGACAATATTCTACTTAATTAAGTAATCTGTATTCCCTTAACAGAACATGTTGATAAAAGAAATGCTGCCAATTGCCAAGGAAACAACAAAAATATGAAACTCTACAAAAGAGAAAAGACAAAATGAAATATTGCCAACCCAAAAAACAAATTTTATTAAAAAAATGAACAAGCATATTCAGTAAATGCAATGTGTAACCATAAAACTTACAACATCCATTGCAAGAGTAGACGTATCAACACTAGAATGGAGACCCATCATATATGGTGTAGGAGCATCAATATAGTCTACTCCACTGAAAAATAGTAATGGAATGTAGACATTCTTCAGCACAACAAACATAAAACAATTAGATGACAGTAAAACATGAGAACAACATTAGCCTAGATATTATGAAATCAACTGCAATTTCCAGCAACAGCATAACAAATGTGGAGCATACTGATAAAATAAACATTATGTTATAACCCTGATAAAATAGCAATGGAGTTCCAAATATTTTGAACTCACCTGCCAACTGAAAGGATAAATTAAATGGCATATGGCCTCCAACACTAGAGTTAAAATAGAATACCTGTGGGTGACCAGATAAAAAGAAAGTTACTACTTTCCACATTTTGCTAGATAGAATGAAAGCTATATGAAGTTATAACAGAAACATTAAACCTAAATGCCAAGACTTGATTAAAAAGAAAATTACAAGTTTACTGTGGTAATTATTGCCCATGATCAAGCCACAAAAATTAAGTGTTTTCACTAGTACAGAATCAAAATCAACAGATGTTGCAGTGACCTAATTGAACTTAAAATCAAATAATATTATGACAGAAGTATATATAAGAATAGCATAAAAATATTAAAGCTAGGAGAAGAGAGTTACATTGAACAGATACAAAGACTTCAGCACAAATGGACTACCATAACACCGAAAATTGGCTGCAATGTGCTTTACACTCTATATATCTATACTTGATACAGTAAAGCTAATATACTAAGCCAACTACTTTTCTTGAAAACTATTTTTTTACTTTATTGAAAAGTTATTCTATATTAAGACTTTTTTCCCTATTGAATGCTTTTGTACAATGTTTCTAAAACAAGATTGGAGATTAAATGATAGTCATGACCTGGCTTGTGGCTCAACTGGTTCAACCACCAGTTCAATAATTTATCTTGTGTTAAGCATTTGAAGATGATGGAATTGTAGTTTGGCAATAAATTTATGTTCAGGTATAGACACTCACAAGAAGAAAAAAAAAATGCAAATATAAAAGAAAGACAATGGAATTAATAATAACATTAATGGGGAAACTTTTTAATGATTATAACTTTAGCATAATTAGTGTAAATAAGCTAAAAAGATTCACATTTCATTCTCTTCACATCTAAGTCGACCTTCAATTCTGAAATTTCATTTTCTTTTAAAATATTCTTCGTATTTCAGACCAATAATAATAATAATAATAATAATAATAATAATAAAATAAGGAAAGTAATTAACAAGGAAAATTATTATTAGATATTGAAAGTCAAAATAAGTGTTTAATTCTTTTATTACATTGGAAGTATAAGGAAATAAACAGTTAATTTTGATGCATTTAACATGGAAAAATCAACTTTCTCAATACAATTAAATAATTTTTACGCCATAAAATGACATGATTGAACCAAACAAGTTTGACCCAGTTTGCCAGTTCTGTACAGTTTTTCCATTTCTAGCCAGGTTTGACCGGTTCTAAATATATCTAATATCTCGCTCGTACTCGGATCTGACCATTGGCTGGTTGGTACCAGGTTTAACCAGTCCAGTTTTAAAAACATGTTTCTGTATTTGTTTATAATTTGTGTTACATCTTCAGTTTTTCACGTGATAATTATAGATAGATAATTGTCAATTCTAATTTATACACACACACACACACATATATATATATATAATTTTGCTTTGAGGACATATCCCAAAAAATATATAAAAGTAATCAAACAAAAACATTTCTCAAACTAGTTTACATATACATGATGACTATGGATTGCAATGTTTGAGAGTTGACAAGCAAGGGCACAAAAAGAAGTGGAAGCATATAAGGAACTGATCCAGGACGAAAGTCAAGTAGGAGGCTATATTGTTTAAACACCTTAAACAGCCTTGAATCCATGGCCCAATAACCAAAAATGCAAAATTTTGTCATGATTTTGCAATTCCATCCACAAGTTATAAACATTTCAATTGAGTCCCATTTTCAAAAATCATTTGCAATTTAGCCCTTTTAGTAAAACAAGTTAATATTTAAATAAAAAATTGTGTTTTATGATGATGTGGAGAGGTGGAGGAAAGAGAAGCAGAAGGAAAAGAAAGCAGAATGAATAAAAAGAAGAAAAAATATTCCATGCCATCATAAAGTATGATTTTTTTATTTATCGACCAATTTTGGTCAATAAGATAAAAATGCGACTGATTTGTTATAATGAACCTCAACTTTCACGTTTATAACTTGTGGGTGAACATTGCAAAACTGTGCCAAGTTCTTAAACTATTTGGGTCATTAAGCCAAAAAGTAATTATGGTGTCCACCAGAGAATAACAAGAACTGAATTTTATGAATAATAACCCGCAACAAGCGCATAAGATGGGAAGCAGGGTCTATTCAAGTTTGGTTAATAGGTTGTTGAATTTTTACGTTAAATAATTTTCCAACGTGTGGTTCTTCTTGTTCTTCAAGAAGGATGTTCTATTTAGGATATTTCTGTGTCATCTTTTGTCTTAGATTTCCAATAGAGGTGAGTAAACAGTCGGTTCGGTTCAGTTTTTTACTAAATTTTAATAAATCAAATTTTTTATACTTAAAAACGAACCGAAAAAATCAAAATTTTTGAAAGAACCAAATCAACTGAACCGATTAAATCAAAATTTATGTGTGTATAAACCAAACCGAACCTATAAAAGTTTATTTCGGTTCGATTTATTTCAATTAAATTATATGTATTTTAAATCTAGTTCGATTCAAATAGGTTTGATTTATTAATTACTTCGGTTTTTCCGGTTTTTTATCTCAAAAACTGAACTGAAAACCAAATTTTTTAAAATTATAACCGAACCAAATCAATTTTATTGAAATATCAAACCGAACCGAACCAATTCAATTCGGTCGGTTTTTTCGGCTCAGTCCGGTTTTTGCTTACCCTAATTTCCAATATGGGAAGAACAAAAATTAGGAAGCTTACATTTATATGGTTTATTAGTTATGTCTTTTTAGCAGGTTTCCTATTTCATAATTTGTTTAAGACCAAGGCTATAAAATGGATTTTAACATTAGTTTCAAGCAGATTTGAGCATTAATGAAGAACCCATGATTGGCGGTATCATTTCCTGACTGTAAATCACAAGAAGATTCACTTGAATTTTGATCTCTTTGTCCCTTTCTTTCTATTTTCTTTTGATAATATAGGGTTATGGTTTTTTGCTTCATCAAGATGACTATTTATAAGAATAAAAAAAACCTAGTTTTGTCAGACAAGTGTACTAACTATGGTAAATACCCGACATACAAAACTAAAACCTAAACCAATAGTAAAACTAAAATGACTAGAACTAGAATATAACTATTATAATAATTATAAAAAAATGACACAGCCACTGCATCAGGAACATGGAAATTCTGCAAATATGTTATGAACCCATCAAAGATGCCATAACTAAATAAAGGTCACTGAAGTTTGAAATTTGGTTTTAAAAATTTGTATTAGTTCATGTGGAAGATCAGATTCTTTTTTCTCTTTCATTTTATGTTCTCTTTCTATTTACCTTTTCACTTCCACTAATCCAAAGACAACTAAGTAAAACAAAGACTGATACCAGAAATAAGCATTCACTGCCAAACACAATTTGAGGATATATTTCTAAGATAGAAGAGGTGCTAGACACCAAAAGGAACATGGCTTTATATATTTATAAGATAGACAAGAAGTCCTACAAAGTTTCTGTATGTAAAGGGTGCCACAATCAAAAAATTAAAAAAAGAAAAAAGAGAGAGAGAATGGACATAAAATCTGCTGGTAAAATTAAAGAGGAAGAAAACATCAACAACAATGCAGAAGGAAAATCAACAAAGAACATTACTTAAAACCAATAAAGTATTTAATATTTAAACTTATTTTGTGCATTATTCAGTAAAGTGTCCCCTAGAGAGTCGCTTGCAATTTATAAATTTTATCTGGCAGCTGAACTAAAAGCTAATTGCCAGCTATTTTGACAAAATAAAAAAGGTAGCAATTCAATAAACAATAGCTACCTTAAACAATCATTAATTTTCAGAGGTCAAGGTCAGAATGATATGCAAAATATGATTTGAATAATTATTTTGAAATTGAATATTCTTAATACATTTACATATACACACACACACATGTGTATATGTGTGTGTGTATACATATATATGTACACACACACATCCACAAGTGGATGTGTGTGTGTTGCTGTGTCTATATATATATATATATATTGCTGCTAATTCTAAGTCTGTTGCTATTATCTATAGATTTTATTATAAGGTTATGTCAACCACTATAGATCCCATGTCTAAGTGTAGATTTTAAAAAAAATGAAAATTTGGTCATTGAAGCTAATTCCCAATATAGTAAGATACATGGTCTTAGAAAGCTTAAATGGGATGAGTTGAGCCAAGCTAGAACAAGGAACTTAGATGATATTATTATTCCTAAAGTTATAAAGTCAAGTTCTAGTGTGTCCAGTATTTCATAAAAATCTGATGGATCTATCTAGATAGAATTTTCACCTACTTTTTCTAGCATACTTGAATTTCAAAATAGTAAAAGATCCACTTCTAGACTTGATAGAAGCATATCTTCTAGGCATTTTAATCATATTGTTTCTAGAGAAACTCCTGTTCAAGTCTTACAGGTTGATTTTTCAAATAGTGTCTTTAAACCTATTTATAGAGAAGCAGACCAAAGGTCTAAGGAAGAAGTTGCTCCCTCCCAACCTGATAGGCTATCTAAATCTCCTTCTCAAATGGAAGGATTTCAAATATTAATATGATTTCAAAACCCTTTTCAATTAATAAAGATATGTTGAGAAAATAATTTTCTTAAGATTATAATAAAAAGAAGTGGAATTGGTTTGTTACTCATTTAATGAAGAACAAAAAAATGTTATAAGAGAATAATATTATGATTTTTTAAATTCTATTAAATGTAATATTTCATTTTTTATATGATTTATTTATACTGTAATCTAGAAAAAATAAATTTTCCTTTTAAAGAAATTGATATTAATGAAAGAATTTCTCAAAATTGAATTACTATATCTGATAATTCTTTTTCAGGAGTTCACTCACCACTTAAAGAAGTTAAAATTACTTTTCAAGAAAGAGAAGTTATTTGGTCTCCTTTTAAAAGAATTAATGTAGTAGATGATGATAAGGAAAAACCTACTTTGAGAGATGTTAAGAATATTCAATTTCAAAATAATTATTCAAATCATATTTTTCATGTTATTGCTTCCCAATTAGATAGAATAAAATTGCAAAATTTTTCAAAACTTGGATGTTCTAGTAATGTTCCTATGGTTGATCCTGCTAAACCTCTTTTTCAACCTATGCAGTTACCTAATGATTGCAAGTTAAGATTTAATAAAGATGTTTTATAGAAAACTAAAGAAACTTTAAACTATTTTCATATTTCTACTATTGTTCAAACATTTTCAGCCACTTCAACTACTCTTAGAATATCTGTTATCACTAGAGAAGAAGATGAAGATATTCAGGAAATTGAAAATCAATTTCAAGAAGAATTTTCAATAAATAAGATTCATCATAATAAAAATTTTCCAAAAACAAAGAATTTTTACAAAAAACTCACTCCTCCAGATGTTTAGTATTAAGATTGCAGAGATATAGTTTAGTCAATGTATGACGGTGAAGCCAGATATGAGTGAAATATTGATGGTTTAAGTAAATATCTTATCATAAATATTTTACATGAGATGGTTTTGACTGCTTCAGCTTATAAATCTAAAGGTCAAATTGACCCTCGTATTGCTTAATTACTAATTTTTGATTTTACTGGTCAACTTAAAGGTTGGTGGGACAATTATGTTAATGAGATTGATAAAAATTGAATTTATCAACTATTAGGCTTGTCACTAGAGCTAAAGGACAAGGTATCTTTCAGACTAATGAGCTTGATGCAGTTGCTACATTGATTTTTATAATTACTAAATGTTTTATTGGTGATCCATAGCATTTTCAAACTAGGTCTTCTGAGATTTTGACAAATCTCACTTGCCCTAAATTGTCAGATGTTAAGTGGTATAAAAATATTTTTCTCACTGAACTTTTTACTAGGATTGATTGTCATCATGCTTTTTGGAAATAAAGATTCATTTTTGGTGTACCTAGATTATTCGCTAAGAAGGTATGCTCGCGAATAAGGGGGTAGAGAATGACATTATCAACTATGATAATCTTTCTTGTAGAGAGATTATTAACCATATTAATAATGATGGTCTTACTATCTGCACTAATTTGAAAGTAAATGCTAGACTAAAATATGAAATGCATGATAGTAAGAAAGAATTAGGAAATTATTATTCTCAGTATGGTTATGAAAAATTAACTTCTCCTTCTTCTAAGAACAAAAATAATTTTTCAAAGAAAAAACATTTCAAAAAATAAAAAAAGGTTCCTTCCAATGATCAGTTTTATAGGCCTTTAAAACTCTCTTCTTCAAAACCTTATTGGAGTCTAAGAAAAAACATTGTTCTAAAAAGCAATCAGTGGCTCCTATATGTTTTAAATATGGAAGAGTTTATCATTTTAAGAACCAACATATTATGAAAGATAAGATCAATGCTTTTGATATTTCTGATAAGCTAAAAGAACAAATGATTAGTTTACTCTTATCAAGTTCTTTAGATTCTAAAAATGAAGATTTTAACGAAATCTTTGCAATCCAATCTTTAAGTGAAGAAGTTTCTTCTAAGGCTAAAAAGGATTGTGATTGCAAAGATCCTTATGTTTGTAATTTAAAAACTATTAATGTTATAACTAAAGATACTATTACTTTTTTATGCTATTGAAAAAATAGAAAATCTTAATGCTCAAAAAGAATATTTTTTAAATTAAAAGAAAATATTACTAAAAAAGCTCTATAATTTTGAAAGATATGATGTAAATAATATTTTCAAGAGATTTGAAAATAAAGTTTCTCCTCCTGTTATTGATTTGCGAGAAGAAATTAAAAATATTAAGAAATATATTTTAGAATTAAAAACTAAAAATAGCTTGATTAAACAATAAATTTTAAAATATCATGTTTCAAATCTTATTCAAAATCAAGTTGCAAGTACACAAACAAGTTCTTCAAATAATTTTGATTCTACTTTACAAGTTGAAGACTTGCCAACAAAAAAGTTTTTAAATATTATTACTATAATAAATTATCAAAAATGGATTGTTACTATTAATCTAGTTGTAAACAATGATTTTCATTTAATTGCTACTGCTATGGTTGACTCTAGTGCTTATATGAATTGCATTCAAGAAGGGTTAATCCACAACATTTACTATAAAAAGTCTCCTGAGAGGCTTTACACAACTAATGGTGGAAAACTAAATGTCAATTATAAATTGTCTAATGCTAAAATTTGTTGTGAAGATGTTTTTTTCGTACTTTATTTGTTTTAACTAAAAATCTTACTACTAATGTTATTTTAGGAAATCATTTTACTACTTTGATCTATCCTTTTGGTGTTAATGAAAAAGGTATTACTAAAAATATTTTTGCAAAAGAAATTTGTTTTAAATTTGTTCAACCTATTTATGCAAAAGAAATAAATCTTTTACAAGAATATTTTATTTATATTGATGTTAATTTTATTAATCAAAAGAAAAAATAGATTAATTTTTTAACAAAAGAAATAAAGATTTTAAGAATAGATGATAATTTACAAAATCCTCGTATTCAAAATAAAATAAAAGAAATTGAAGAACTTTTCATAATAATATTTGTGTTTCTATTCTTAATGCATTTTGGAATAGAAAAAAAAATGTTGTCACTTTACCTTATGTTTTTTGATAAAAATTTATTCCAACTAGAGCTCGAGCTATTCATAAGAATGAAGAGCTTCAAGCTCACTGTTTAAAAGAGATAGATAATTTGCTTGAAAAAGGTTTAATTAGAAAATCTTTATGTTTAATTAGAAAATCTTTATCTCCTTGGAGTTACTCTATTGTTTATATTAATAATGTTGCTGAAAAGAAACAAAGAGTTCCTAGATTAGTTATTAATTATAAACCTCTTAATAAGGTTTTGAAATGGATTAGATATCCAATTCCTAACAAAAGAGACTTGTTAAAAAAAATTATATGATACTAACACATTTTCTAAGTTTGATATGAAGTCTAGTTTCTGGCTTATTCAAATTGATGAATCTGATAGATATAAGACTGGTTTTAATGCCCCTTTTGTCATTTTAAATGGAATGTTATGTCATTTAGTTTGAAAGATACCCCTTCTGAATTTTAAAGGATAATGAATGATTTTGAAAGGATGTAAAGATTTTTCAATTGTTTATATTGATGATGTTTTAATTTTTTCAAAAACCTTGGATCAACATTTTTCTCATTTAAAAATTTTGTATTAAGTAGTCCAAAATAATGACTTGGTAGTAGCTACACCAAAGATGAAACTTTTTCAAACGAAAGTTGTATTTCTTGGACATACTAGTTTTTAAGAAACTATTAAACCTATTGACAGAGCGATTGATTTTGCAAATAACTTTTCTGATGAAATTAAAGATAAAAATCAATTACAAAGGTTTTTAGAATGTCTTAGTTATGTTGTTGATTTTTATAGGGACATTCGCTTGTTTTGTAAGCCTTTATTTCAATGTTTTAAGAAAAATGCTTCTGCATGGACATCAGAACATACCGACATTATTAAAACCATTAAACAAAATGTCAAGAAGCTTTCTTATTTAGCTATTCCTCAACCTAAAGCCTTCCTTATTGTTGAGACAAAAGATTGAGATATAGGATTTGAAGGTATTCTTAAACAAAAGCTACCTAATCAAACCAATGAGTCTTTAGTGAGATACTATGATAGCTCATGGAATGATACTCAGAGGAAGTATTCTACTATTAAAAAAGAATTATTATCAATTGTTTTATGTGTTACAAAATTTGAAGATGATTTAGTTAATAGAATTTTTTTAAAAAAAATTGACTACTCTACAGTTAATCATGTTTTAGAAAAATTATTTCAAAGCAAGTTTTTGCTAGATTACAAGCTATTTTAAGTAATTTTGACTTTGACATTGGGCATATCAAATGGATTTCAAATTCTCTTCCAGATTTTCTAACTAGAGGATTTTTATAGGAAAAACCTAAATTTAAATAAATTTGCTCCATTATCTGAAGATTATGCAATGGATACTCTAAATAGGAAACTATCAATTTTTGATCTATTACCTTCTTTTGCTTCTACACCTCTTTCACCTAGACATTCATCTAACCCTAGCACTTGTGCTAATACATCTTTTTCTAGCCGTGTTAGGAAACCTAATTCCCCAAAATTCTTTTCTCAAGTATTAACCAAAGAATCTCATCCTTATTTTCAAAAGACCCATATGATTAAAATATGTAACATTGAATTAGAAATTTTAAGAGATTCTTTCCCATCCACTATTTAAAACCTTTTTCAATAAGGATTTTATTTTTTCCCATCTCAACTCAGAAAAAATCGAATCTTTTATGAGTTCATTTTAGTTGATTCTAAATTAGTTGAAATATAGTATGTTATTGATGATAAAGTGTAACATCCTCAACTCAAATCATATACATTTTAAATTACGTAATATTTAAATATATGTATTTGATAAATAAGCATTTAGGCATGTGAATTTGGAGAAAACACGACAATGACACTTACACTGTTGTAGTTGGGATACATGAAAATATATGTAATGTTTGTATAGTTGGTCAATTGTCTTATGTTGTGTGCATGTTATA
>CATIWR010285006.1:0-13160 GCA_949677035.1 Omphalea diandra
TAATGAAGATCCCTTCTTTAGATTGCTTGATTTGTAGACCAAGAAAGATCCCATCATACTCATTTCGAATTCCCTAGTCATACACTTAGCAAATTCCTCATAAAGAGATTCATTAGTAGCACCAAAGATAATATCATCAACATAGATTTAGACAATTAAAGTGTCATGTTTGTGCTTTTTAACAAATAGTATGGTGTCAACCTTCCCTTTTTTAAATTCATTTTGCAAAAGAAATAAACTAAGTCTTTCATACCATGCTCTTGGAGCTTGTTTTAAACCATACAAGGCTTTGTTTAGTTTGAAAACATGGTTAAGAAAACAATATGACTCAAAACTGGGAGGTTGTTCAACATAAACTTCCTTCTCAATGATTCTATTTAAAAAAGCACTTTTCATATCCATTTGAAAAAGTTTGAAATTCATATGACATGTAAATGCTAAAAGAATTCTAATGGCCTCTGGTGCAAAGGTTTCATCATAGTCTATGCCTTCTTCTTGGTTGTACCCTTTGGCAACCAATCTAGCCTTATTTCTAGTGATGACCCCTAGCTCATCTAACTTGTTCCTAAACACCCACTTACAACCTATAATTGGGTATTCCTTAGGCCTAGGGATAAGTTTTCATACTTTATTTCTCTCAAATTGGTTGAGTTCTTCTTACATAACAAGTACCCAACTCTCATCATTAAGAGCCTTATCAATTGATTTTAGCTCAGGTTGAGAAACAAAAGCAAGATTATTATCTAATTGATGAAATTGAGATCTAGTACTTACACCCTTTAATGTATCACCAATGATCAAGTCTTTGGGATGATACTTGGAGAACCTCCAATCTTTAGGTAGTTCTTATCGTGGCTCTTCTTATTGTTGATGTTGTTGATCTTCATCCACTTTTGATGAGTCATCTTCATCTTTCCTTATAGGATCTTCCAAGTCCATCTTTTCAAGTTCACCTACAAGATCATCAACAAAAGTACATGTCCCAAGATCAAGCTTACTAGATTCATCAAAAATAACATTCATATACTCTTCAACTACTATAGTACTCTTATTAAAGACCCTATAAGCTTTGCTAGCAGTGGAATATCCCAAGAAGATACCTTCATCGATTTTTGAATCACATTTTCCAAGGTTATCCTTAGTGTTCAAAATGTAGTACTTACATCAAAATACTCAAAGGTATGATATCTTGGGTTTTCTACCATTCCATAGCTCATAAGATATTTTATTGAGAATAGTTTTTCGAAAACTCTATTTGCAATATAACATGAGGTATTAATGGCTTTGGCCCAAAAGTAATTTGGTAATGAATACTCATTGAGCATTATCCTAGCCATCTCCACCAAAGTCCTATTTTTCCTTTCTACAACACCATTTTGTTGTGTTGTTCTAGGAGTTGAAAATTTGTGAAAAACTTCATTCTCTAAATCATATTTTTCAATAGATTCATTTTGAAATTCTTTTCCATGGTCACTTCTAATAGAAGAAATGAAGTAACCTTTTTTGTTTTGAACCTTTTTTGCAAAACTTTGAAAATCATCAAATGAATCATTCTTATGAGCTACGAAGGATACCCATGTAAACATAGAGTAATCATCAACTAGGACTAGTGTATAATATTTTCCACCTAGGCTAGCACTTCTAATAGGTCCTATTAAGTCCATATGAATAAGTTGAAGAGGTTTAGATGAACTTACAACCTTTTTGGCTATATGTGAGGCATGATGTTGCTTCCTCATTTGGCAAGGTCCACAAGTCTTGTCTTTGGAGAAGTTTAGCTTAGGAAGTCCTTCCACTAGTTCCCCTTTAGAGAGACTTTGAAGAAGTTCCATGCTTGCATGCCCAGGCCTTCTATGCCATAACCATGCTTCATTGCTTATAGATATAAGACACTTGAAAGATTGGTTAGCCAAATTGTCTAAGTCAATTGAGTAGGTATTGCTTTTCCTTTTACCCATGAAAATAACCTCATCATCCACTAAAGTTTTGACTCGACATTCTCTTGGATCAAAGGTGACTTTGTTACCTTTATCACACAATTGACTTACACTTAACAAGTTACGTTGTAAGCCACTAACTAATAAAACATTGTCAATTAATGAACAACCATCCTTACCTATGGTTCCAATGCCAATTACCTTACCCTTGGCATTGTTACCAAATGTGACATTTCCACCTTCTTTCTTTTTTAGTGATGTGAATATTCTTCTATTTCCGGTCATATGCTTTGAACAACCACTATCCACATGCCAATTGCTTGATTTGGTGGTAGTCACATTTCTCTACAAAATAAAAGTCAATCATTTTTTCTTTAATACCCAAGCATACTTGGGTCCTTAAGGGTTAGAGATTGAAGGATCCTCTAATTTGAGGTGAGCCTTCCTAATGTACAAATAGATGTTTTATATGCCCATATTTCATACAATAATGACATTGGAGTTTAGACTTGTTAGTCTTTCTCCTATGCACTAGTTTGGTATGAGTAGGAGGCCTTCTCATACCTTGCCTATATGAATGTGTGTATGAACATGTACAAAGAGTGGGTATAGAGAATCTATGAGAATGTGATTTATTATACATGTATGCATAATTGGCTTTTTGAGCCTTAGCTCTTGAGCTTGGGATAGTTTTTCCTTTATCTTTAAGTTTAGGAGGCTTAGTGCTAGGAGCACTTTCCTTCCCAATCACCTCAATACTAGAA
Source organism: Omphalea diandra (assembly GCA_949677035.1). NCBI lineage: Eukaryota > Viridiplantae > Streptophyta > Magnoliopsida > Malpighiales > Euphorbiaceae > Omphalea > Omphalea diandra. The sequence continues at coordinate 2,702 of CATIWR010285006.1, forward strand.
GTTTAAGGTGTAGAGGATTTCACAAAAGTAGTTTTAGAAGATGATGGGGCTTCATTAAAGCCTAGACCATGCCTAATTAGAGGTGGTCTTTGTGACACAATTAAGGTGTCCAAGGCCTCTTTTCCTTTGTGAAATTTGGAGATTGAGCTTCTAAGCTCAATGACTTCTCCTTTAACAGTATCATTCTCCTTTCTAAGTGAGGTCATAGAAGAAGATGAGGTAGATAGTTTTTCTATTGATTTTTTGAGTTCTTCATTAGAAGTTCTCAACTTATTTACAAGCTCATTTAGAGTCTTGTATTCATCTTCTAATTTCTAGTACTTCTTCATATAGGTCTTTGCTTGTGACTTATATTTGTCACATCTCATGGTTAGAGCTTCTAAAAGCTCTTCATCTATCTCATCTATCTCATAATCAGAATTTGAATGAGAAGAAGTACTTACCTCTTGTGTTGAGTCCCTTTGTGCCATAAAGCATATGTTGGCCACTTCTCATTCTTCTCTTCCTCACTTGAGCTATCATCCCAAGTGGCTGAAAAGCTTTTCTTCTTTTCCATGTTCCATCTCTTCTTCTTCTCCTTCATTTTGGGACATTCTTACTTTATGTGCCCTTGTTTGCCATATTCATAACATGTGACATCGTTTGATCTTTCTTTTGGACTTGGGGCAGTTTTCTTGAAGACTATTCTCTCCTTTCTTCTCCTTATCAAGTCCTTGATTTTTCTAGAGAGCATTGTTAGCTCTTCTTCCTTTTTATCATTATCTTCTTCACTTGAGGAACTGTCTAGTTCCCTCTCCTTGGTTGAAGCTTTGAGAGCATGGTTCTCTTTTCAGGTTTTTCTCCTTAGTCTCTTAGCTTCTTCATTTGCTCATCTTTTTGCAAGGCCAACTCATGAGTCAAGAGTTTGCCTATTAGCACATTGGTTGGGACCTTTCCAATCTCCGAATTAGATTCTTGTATGATGCATACTCTAGCACTAAATTCATCAAGTGGAAGAGTTTTAAGGATCTTAGTGTTTACCTTATAATTTGTGAGAGCTCTTCCAAATTTTTTCATGTTGGTGACAATGGACAAGTACCGATTGGTCATTTCTGTGATGCTCTCATTGTCCTTCATCATGAAGAGTTCCCACTCAGTGACATACATCTCCAAATAGCTTGACTTGACTAGGGTTGTACCTTCATGATAATTTTACAAGGTCTTCCAAATTGTATGTGTGGTTTGACAATGTTGCACTCTCCCAATCTCTTCTTTAGAGAGTGAATTGCCCTTTTGTTTATGCCATTGGACTTTCGATGAGCTTCAACCTATTCTTCCCATGGGATCAGTTCTTCATTTCCACCTACAACTTTGGTGGGTGGCTTATATTCTTTGATTACAATGTCCCAAAGGTCTACCACATCTATATCAAGATAGATCTCCATCCTATACTTCCAATGAGTATAGTCGGTTCCATCAAAATGTGGCCTTAGTTGTGAGTGGATTGCTTCTTGTGCCATGATCTTGTTTCACCCAATAAAGGTTTGATTTATGAAAACCTTGCTTTGATATCACTTGTTGGCCTTTGGTACCAAGAAGGGGGGTTGAATTGGTGTATAAAAATTTAAAAACAGAGAAGAGGGGGAAGAAGAATGAGTAGATTGAAGACAAAGATTTATAGTGGTTCGAGAATAACAAACCCTACGTCCACTCCCTAATTCACCAATTGGGTATTTCACTATCTAAAGGTGTTTTAAAGCTCATACCAAACTTATACAAATGTGTTTTAAGGGCTCACACACAATGTTACAACAATGTGTTTTTAGGCTCACACACAACCTCACTCAAATGCTTTACTATACGCATACTTAAACCTATCTTGGAGTGTTTTACAGGCTCACACTATAACCTTAACTTGGTGTTTAAAGCTCACACCTAATACTAACAATCTTACAAAGAAATTGAAAGAAAAAAGTAACAAAGATTGAGAGCTTTTTTATCCTTAGTAATAAATTTCTTCTCTTCTTATTTATTACTATTTGGTGGAGTATTTATACCCAAAATCCACCAAAGAGACGTTGCATATCATAGCTCATCAAATCTTTAAGACATGCTAGACAGATTCTGTATTAATTGCATGTCAGGGTGAAATCGCGGTCGCTACTGCTCTTTGTCGGTCACGATTTCCAAATTTCCTTACGGGTGCGAAAAGTTACGGTGAAAAATCTCATTTGTGTCTAACGACTAGTCCACGTGTCAGTTTTCTATTGGTCCTTTAGGAAAATATAGTCGTTGTGTTTCTTTGCCTAATAAAAGTAGTAGTCGCAAATTTCCTTATGCAGACTGCGATTGAGGACGTGAAACAGACTGTCAAATTTTGCATTTTCCTTGTCTATGATCGCGGTCGCGACTAATAAGTTGTCTTCATGATTTTTGTCTTCTAGTGAATACCTGGGACACTTGTCAAGCTTTTCCCTCTTGAGGCTCTTTGAAATTCGAGGTCGCGACACTAACCGTGAATCAACCTATCATTTTTGGTCTCCTTCATTTGGCTAGATCGCGGTCGAAAATTGCTCTGTGATTTTAGCTTATCCGATTTTTGCCAAGTCTTCTCAAGAGTCACGATCGCAAATCCTTGATTGCAGTCGCGATTTTCAAGTTGCTTAAGTTACAAAATTTTCTTCCAACTTAACTTGAATGACTTATATTTCTGAAAAATCAACACTTAAATAAAATATTAGTAATGATCAATCTCCTTTGTCAAGTTCAAAAGACGTTATAGACTTAGGATTAACCATCCTAGTCTAATAGGAGATACTTAAGAAATTTGGCATGGATGGTTGCAAAGTAGCTAAAACCCCAATGAGTGGTACCACTAAGCTATATAAGGATGAACGGGTAAGACGATAGATGAAAAGAGATATCGAGATATGATCGGATCTCTACTTTATCTTACGGCCTCTAGGCCAGATATCATGTTTTGTGTTTGTATGTGTGCTAGTTTGCAATCTTCTCCTAAAGAGTCTCATTTGAATGCTGTTAAAAGGATTTTTAAATATTTGTATGACACAATTCACTTAAGGTTATGGTATCCTAGAGATTCTTCCTTTAGTCTTACAGGTTGTTTAGATGTGAATTATACAGGTTGTTTATTAGATAGAAAAAAAAACACTTCCAGGACTTGCCAATTTATAGAAGAATGCCTAGTTTCTTGCTTTAGTAAAAAGCAAGTATCAGTTGTCCTATCCACCGCGGAAACCAAGTATGTTACTGTGGGTTCTTGTTGCACCCAAGTCCTTTGGATGAAACAATAAATGAAGGATTTTGGCAAAGTGATTGATCATATTCCTATTAAATGTGATAACACTAGTGCTATCAATCTTTCTAAGAATCTCATCTAATACTCTAGGATTAAACACACAGATATTAGACATTACTTTCTTAAAGATCATGTCCAAAATGGTGATGTTGCGTTGGAATTTATTGACATAAATCATCAACTTGCGGACATTTTCACTAAACCTCTTAATGAAGAAAGATTGAACTTCAGTAAAAGAGAATTAAGAATGCTAGATGGTAGTTCCCTAAAGTGAAATTTTTGATCTTATGTATAATTACTATGTGTATTGATATTTGTTGATTTGTGATAATTGTGTTTGATATAGCTTAATTAAGATGTCTTAATTTTAAATAGCAATTGTGTTTTTTATGACATATTGCACAAATTAAGAATCAACATAGTAAAGTGGATCACAATTTTTCAAAACTTAACTCTTATCCTTGCTGACTCATAATTCGTGGTCATTATCCTTCCTTCACGGTTTTGAATTACAAGTCAAAATAATCCGACAGCCAAACATCAAATCGCGGTCGCAAAATTTATGCTCCACCATTAATTTTGGTCAAATTTTCAAATTTTTGACCATTGAGGCGCGTACTCCCAAGGAAAATTTATCCGTTACAATTTTTGAAATTCGCAGTCGTGACTCATGATTTTGCAGACGCGAATTTGGGTAACTACCTGGCCATTAAGTGATTTGACTCCCAATCGTTTCCAACTATTCATTAAACCATTTCTAGCCATTTGTGCACCCTTTCAATGGCTATATAAAGCCTCCAAACGATGATTTTCATCACTTCATCATATTCTCAAACTCTCTTACTTTCAAAGCTATCAAATTCTTCCAAATTATCTTCATCCCTTGCAATGACCCTAAACAAAATCTCAAGAGTAAAGAAAGGAAAGGGAGTGGCTCAACCTTCTGTACCCCCTGCACTCCAACTCATGAATGGTGTCATTGAGGAGGAGAAAGAAAGATATAAGGCCAATTCTTCCTAGATCATTCTCCCCAATAAGATCCCTTTCACTTTTCTATTAAAAAGCTTGGGTAACAACAATAAAGTTCGTGTTTTTCTCTCCAACCTTGGCTGGAACAAGTTCATCTTTTGAGATGAACCCAGATACAAAGAGATTGTACGAGAGTTTATGTGCACCGTCCAACTAAGTCACAAAGCTTAATCTCCAGCGGTTCAATACGGGTTAGTATTCTGGGCTTTTGGTGATCCTTTTTATATAACTTTTGAACAACTTTCTTCCCTCTTCAATCTATAAGTCGGAGAAAATATTTATTTTATAATCTCCATACTTGATGTCATCTATTCTGAGTTTTGGTCAGAAATTTTCATTGAAACCAAACACGACCCCCTTCATCCTTGGCCAAACATATCAAAACCCTACCTCCTTAGATACTCCATCATATCATCACTTTTTTTGGAAATGCAAGAGGTGATGGTAACGAGAAAGTGTCCCAAAAAGACTTAGCATTCCTTTTCTCCCTTGTCACAAATAAACCCATCCTAACTAGTTGGTAACTTGTGGATAAATTGATTCACATAAGTACCAAACCCAAGAGTTAATTCCTTTTGCCTTCTCACTTCACTACTATTTATCGCTTTGTATGAGCCTTTGATGAGGAAAAAGAAAAATTCCTTACCAAGAAGCTTATTCCTTCTCAAAATTTTCTAGACCTCACTTAACTCATAAACGCCAAAGTCATACACCTGGATACTTATGCCTATACCCTGGGTGCTATTGGGGCAAGAAAATGGAAATTTCATAAGCTTCTAAGAGGAAGAGGCTCATTATTGAAGAAGGAGCAATTCCAGTCCCTCCTCCTCAACCAAAACCCAAGGTCAAACTGTCTTTTGCCACCATCAATCAAAAATTGGACAAGATGATGAGAATGATGAAAAAGAGATTCCTATTTCTCTCACATCTTCATAGTGACATGGTGGATTTACAAGAAAAGTTGGGTGTTCCTCCTTGTCATCTTCCGGACTACACCTAATTTGAAGACACACAAGATGAAGATGGCAATGAAGAAGTTGAGGATGGGGATGAAATAGAAGAAGCCATCAATGAGCAAGAGAAAGAAACTTCTAGAGATGATGATGATTTTCCAACCTTTTAGATTAGGGATCTCTTGTATCTTCTTGTTTTTGTTCTTTATTTATTTTTTATTTAAAAATCTTATGATCCCACAGTTATGAATAAATAAAGATATGTTTCTTTGCATATTCTTGTCTTATGTGATTGATAAACTTTATCTTTATGGTTTGCATTCTTATTTTGCTCCTTATGAACACTTATCTATTTATGCATGTTTTTTTTTCCCTTTTACACCCTCTTTTTGATCTTTCCAAAGGGGGAGAGATAGAAACTAGAAAAAATCTAAGTCTAAGAGGGAGAGAAAATAATTTGTAAATACCAGCATAAGTTGAGGGGGAGCATCATACTACAATACTTAGGGAATTTTACCCTTAAGTATTCATTGAATCACATTACACTTCAACTTCATATTTCTGAATTTATTTTTCTTCTAGATCAATCTAAGTTGTCAAAATCAAAAAGGGGGAGATTGTTGGACAATGATGATTAATCCTAAGTCTTGGATCTCTTTTGATCTTGACAAAAGAGATTGATCAATTCTAATGTTTCATTTGAGTGTTCTTTTGTAGAATTAAGTTAGATTTTCAAGTGAAAGTGGGATGGAGTACTTAATCTCCAAAGAAGGCAAAGAGTCCCCTAATTCGCGACTGTAACTTCAAAAATCACGACTGCGATTTAGCTTAAGACAGGTTGAAATTTGGATAGGCGAAATCGTGGGCCATTTCTCGATCACTATTCATCCAAAGATGGGAGTGCCAAAGTCACAGACGAATTCACGGTCAATATCACATATCAGTCGCGATCACGACTTTCAAAGTGACTCTAGAAGGAATCAAGTCCACAACCACAACATGCGAAGTGTCCCAGGTATCCGTTGGAAAACAAAAATCGTGAGGACAACTTATGGGTAGCAACCGCAATTCATAAAGAAGAAGATTATCATTCAGACAGATGAATTCGCGTTCTGAGTCGTGCCCTTACAAGCAAAATTGCGATCGCTACTTTTTGTGAGCAAGTGAAAGGCAACAACTATATTTTCCTAGTGAACCAATGAGAAGATGACACGTGGACAAACTGTTAGACATAAACGAGGATTTTCGCTGCAATTTTTGACTCCCGTATGGAAATTGGAAAATCGAGACCGTGAAAGTGGAGTCGCAACTGCGAATGAAGCTGATATGCATTTAATGCAAAATCTACTTAGCATACTTCAGAGATTTGCTACTAGTTTTATTGCAACATCTCTTTGATGGGCAAAGGCTATAAATACCTCACCAAACAAATGTAAATGCAAGAGAATTTATTGAAGTGTAACCAAACTCTTGCAATTTTGCTACTCATTTTTTTCTATTCTTTAAGTGATTGTTTGGTGTGATCATAAACACCATTTGTAATAGGTTTAATTGTGAGCTTATAAAAACACTAGAGAAAGGTTTTAGTGTGAGCCTGAGAAAACACTTGTAATAGGTTGTTGTGTGAGCCTTAAAAACACAAAGTGTAAAAGTTAGGTGTTGTTGTCCCTTGGCACCAAGAAGAGGGGGTTGAATTGATGTATAAAATTTAAAAGCAAATAAGATGAGGAAGAAAAATGAGTAAAATGGAGACAAGGATTTATAGTGGTGTGGATATAACAAACCCTACGTTCACTCCCCAATTCACCAATTAGGTATTTCATTATCTAAGTGGTGTTTTTAAGCTTATATTATACTTGTACAACTTGTGTATTGATGGCTCACATACAACCTTACAACAATGTGTTTTTAGGCTAACACACAACCTCACTTAAGTGTTTCACTAGGCTCATACTTAAACCTATCAATAATGTGTTTTACAGGCTCACACAACAACCTTACAATGTGGTGTTTAATGCTCACACCCAACACAATCAATTTTTCAAAGAAATTGAAAGAAAAGAGTAGCAAAAGATTGAAAGCTTTGATCCTTAGTGATAAATTTCTTCTCTTCTTGCTTTAATACTGTTTGGTGAAGTATTTATAGCCATAATCCACCAAAGAGATGTTGCAAGTCATAGCTCATCAAATCCTTGAGACATGCTAAACAGATTTTGCATTAATTGCATGTCAGGCTTAAATTGCAGTCGCGATTTCCAAATTTCCTTACGGGTGCCAAAAGTTGTAGTGGAAAATCATGTTTGCGTCTAATGGCTAGTCCACGTGTCAGCTTCCCATTGGTCCTCCAAGAAAATATAGTCATTTTGTTTCTTTGCCTAACAAAAGTAGCAGTCGCGAATTTTTTTGTGCAGGCTGCGACTCAGGATGCGAAACAGACTGTCAAATTTTGTAATTTCCTCTTCTTTGATCGTGGTCACAACTAACAAGTTGCCTTGACGATTTTTGTCTTCCAACAGATACCTGGGACACTTGTCAAGCTCTGGTTGTGGACTTCTCTCCGTTTTGAGGCTCTATGAAATTTGCGGTCGCGACTAAGGCGCGACACTGACCTCGTATTGACCTATCACTTTTGGTCTTCTTCATTTGGCTGGATCATGGCTGAGAATTGCTTCGCGATTTAGCCTGTCTAATTTTTGCCAAGTCTTCTCAAGAGTCGCAGTCACGAATCCTTAATTGCGATCGCGATTTTCAAGTTGCTTAAGAGTTAAAGAGTTTTCTTCCAACTTAACTTGAGAGACTTATATTACTGCAAAATCAACACTATAATAAAACGTTAGTAATGATCAATCTCCTTTGTCAAGATTAAAAGAGGTTCTAGACTAAGGATTAGTCATCCTAGTCCAACAATCTCCCCCTTTTTAATTTTGATAACCTAGATTGATCCAAAGTAAAAAATAAGTGCGAAAATGTAAAATTGAATCATACAATAGAGAAAATAAACACTTTAAGATGCCAGGCAAAAATATACTTAAGATACTTAGCAGAAAAAAATTGCTAAAAAAATATGCTAAGTCTAAAAAATTCTAAGTATAAGTTATAAGTTGCTCTAGGTTGCTTCCCCTTACCTTATTCACTCCCCCTTAGTTATTATTTTTCTTAAGATAAATCTCACTTATCTCTCCCTATTTGGCAAGATAAAAAAGGTTAGATAAGTATAAATATAACTAAAAGGAAAGATAAACAAGCATAAGTATTAAAGTAGCAAATATCAAGATAGAAAAATAAATGCATAAGACAAAGATTTAAATAAGAAATAAATTTTATTTATATATAAAAGATGTGGGATCACATAGAGTTTTGATTACAAAAAGTAAACAAGGAAATGAAAAAGAAATACAAAGAGAACCCTAATATCTAAAAGTCTAGAGAGTTGTTGTTAGAATCGTCCACTTGCTCTTGGAGGCCTCCCTCAGCCTCGTCGTTGTCTTTCACACTGTCATCCCCATCTTGCATATCATCAAATTTGGTGAAATCAGGGAGATGGCAAGGTGGGACGCCAAGGTTCTCCTGAAGATCCACCATATCACTATAAAGGTGAAAGAGAAAGAGGGATCATCTCTTCATCATCCGCATAAGCTTGTCAAGCTTGTGGTTGATGGTGGAAAAAGACACCTTTGTCTTGGCCGGAGGAGGAGGAGGTGGAGCAGTGGTAGGAAGGTCCTCGAGATGAAGCCTTTTTCGCTTAGAAGCTTGAGAGCTCTCCATCCTCTTAGCCCCAAAAGCGTCAAGCTGATAAGCATACGAATCTGGATGGATTGCCTTGGCGTTGATGAGGTAGGTCAAGTCCAAGAAGTTTTGAGATGGTATATACTTCTTGGTGGGGAGCTTCTCCTTGTCCTCATCGAGAGCCCCTACGAAATGGCATATCGCTGTTAAGTTAGAGGGAAGTAGGAACTAGCTCTTCGGCTTTATGCTCATGTGGATTAGTTGATCTATGAGATAGCGGCTAGTCTGAATAGGATTGTTCTTCATGAGGCAAAACAGGAAGGCGAAGTCTTTCTGCGAAACCTTTTTGTTCCCATCACCTCTTGCATTGATAGAAAAGGTGATGATCCGATGAAAGATCCACAATGGCAGAGACTTGATGTGCTTGGCGAGTGAGGATTTGGGGTTGTGCTTCATATCAATCGAAATCTCTGCCCAAAACTCAGAGTAGATGACGTCGAGTACCGAAATGATGAACGGTATGTGCTCTTCGACTTAAAGGTTGAATAGCACAGAGAGTTGGTCGAAAGTGATGTAGAACGGATCCCTAAAAGCTCGAAAGACTAAGACATATTAGTCGGTAGGAGACTCAGCCTTACGACTTAGCTGCATGGTACACATAAATTCCCTGACGATTTCCTCATAGCCCGACTCACCTCGAAATACGAACTTGTTCGAGTTGAGGTTAGAGAGAAAAGCTTATTGTTGATGTCGAGGGTTTCGAGTAGAAATGATGAAGGTATTTTATTGGGTAGGATAGTTTTGGTGAGATTGGTTTTATACCTCTCCTTTTCTTTCCTAGTGATCCCTTCATATTGTTGAGAGAATGAGGGTTAAAAGGTTGTACTATGGCCTTCCCCTTTTCAGCTCTTGTTGCCTTCTTAAGAGCCATTGAGAGAGTTGATAGAAATTTGAGACATTAGAGGTTTGGATTTGAGAGTTGTGAAGAAAACACTGTTTAAGGGGGGGGGGTATTTATAGGCTAAAAAGAGCATCCAACGGCTAGAAATTGATTTAATGAAGGGTTGGAAATGGTTGGCAATCAAATCTCATAAATGTAAGTCAGTTACTCTAATTTGCATCCGTGATTTCCTCAGTCACGATCACAAATTTCAAAAAATGTGAGTAACGGACAAATTTTCCTCGGGAATACACGCTCCAGTGGTCAAAAAATCGAAAATTTGGCAAAATTCACATTGAGGATTGAATTGCACAGCCACGAATTGATGTTTGTCAGCAGGGTGGATTTGACTTCTAATTCGCGATCGTGAATAAGGAATAGTGACCACGAATTATGAGTCAGCAAAGAAAAGAATAAAAATTTCAAAAATTTGTGATCCATTTTCATATTTTGATGCTTAATTTGTGCAATTTGTCATATAAATTCACAATTGCCATCCAAAATTAAGACATC
>CATIWR010285045.1:0-15826 GCA_949677035.1 Omphalea diandra
CAATTGTGTTTCTGGAAACAAAGGCTAAGACATTGTGATTGTATTTCCAAATGGAAATAACAGCCTTATGGTGAAGCCTTGTCACAGGCTAAGACATTGTGATTGTATTTCCAAATGGAAATAACAGCCTTATGGTGAAGCCTTGTGAATTTCTCTTGCTCATTTGAGCATATGTGAAAGAGAAATATTTGGAAGACTGACAAGAAAATAGTGTATTGATCACATAGGGCGCTATTTTCTTACTACACTGCCATATCGGAATCCAGGTCGGTTAAGTTGTCAATATTTGTGACTATGGATTGATACTATGTCAATAAGGGGCATAACTACTGCCATGATCCAATATTGATAATTTAATGTGGACAGGATTGTGTTGAGATGTCACTTTATCAATAAACTATATGCTTTCTAAAAATTGTGTGGTCACACTTGAGTTTAAAGTATTCGGTCCGAGAGTCGTTTTCGAAAATATTTTCTTTCTTGAAATATGAAAACATCATAATTAATATTGCCCAAGTGGGAGAATATTGGAAATATTTTTTATGTGGGATAATGTTAATTATTGGTTAGTTTTAATTATTTATTAAAACGGACTGAATAATATAGTTTATTGATTGTGGGTAAACCCAATTAAAATGTGATCAATGGAGTTATGGGCTTGTGACATTTTTTGTGGGCCGATATGAAAGACGGTCAGTGGAGGTCTATTTTAACATGGACCTGTGATGGGTGGGCCTGTTAAAATTATTATAAATAGGTTAGGTCTCCTCTCCTGCCTTCATAACAAAAAACCCTAGTTATTACGCCCATTGTAGCCGTCTTCGAGAAGGTCAAGGAGAAGAAGATCTAGCTTTCCGTTTTCAACCGTTCTGACGAATTTTTCAAGTGCTTTATTTCAGCTTTCGGGATTATGGCTCAAATTAATTTGGGATTCAACGCGGAGACAGGTACACAAATTTATTTCCGTTTAGTAATTAAATTATTGGTGTTCTATAATTATGTACAAGATCCTGAAATTAAAATATCTTACATCAAATGCATCTTAATTTTCTGGCTTTACGTTGTGTTTGAATTGCAAAGCGTGTGCAACACGAAGTAATCGAATTTTCATCATAAATTCTACTCGCTAATGGAGCTTCTATTATCTCGTAAACAGGCACGAAAAGGATCTTTGGACGGAGATAGCAAAGTTCTTGGACGGAAAATCTCTGGTGAAGCAAGCGGTGCTGAGCCACTGGTTCCACAGCGTCATCATGCACGACAGCATATGGAAGTTCGCGTGTTTGCGTGATCTTCAGGTCCCCGATTCAGGCCACCTGGCATTCAATTGGACCAAGCTCTGCGCGTCTGCAGTTGGTGATTATTTAGTTCATTATAGAAGCTGTCAATTATGCTAGCTTAGTTACACTCACTGGATTGGTTAAATGCTGTCTGATCAATTTGGTTGGTGATCGCTTGGTTTATAAAATGGGAGTCACTCTTACTTGTTTCGGGACAAGGATAAGCATATTGTCAATCTTTTCATTCTCCATGTAAATGAACAATTATTGGTTAGTCTCTCGAAGCTCCAAGGATTAATTAGGGGTCATGACTCATGATTATGATCTGCTCTATATTGAGTTTATTAAATATGTAATAGCATTATGAAAACTTAAAGTGAAATCCCATGGTCAAATTGGATAATGGTCCGACCAGTCACTGAAAAATTACAGCTAATGCTTATCTTAGCTTAAGCTTCTAATGCAACGAAAAAGGTATTAGATACATTTTCGATATATTTTCGCCATACTCAGGAAATACTGCGCTATCAGCTGTAAATTTGATGGGATTCACAAGCAAAATAGAAATTCATATGTTTCAGATTTTTATTTTTATTTTTTTTTGAGGAAGCCGAAGCCATACAGTATATTTCACCTCATTCTGTTTTTTTCTTCGTTTCTTTTGGATAATCAGATTGGATGCGGATTGGTGCATTTTGCATAGACTCAAAAGGAGCACTCGTGATTGAGAGGCTCAGCCTGCCACTGAAAATCAGACCAGAAGATTCTACAGAGAAGATGCTGGAATCCAGTGGGGCTGCTGTGCTGAATAATGTCAAAAAGGGAATTTGGATAGCAGGTAAATTAAATTTGATTCAGCTAACCTCCCTAGCATGTTATTTATTTACACCTTTTCTCTGGAAAAATATAAAGAATTTTATCATACAACTTAATTTACTTGCATGAATTGTATCATACAACTTAATTTACTTGCATGTTTTCAGATCTGCAGCTTGTTCGATGCCCTGTTTGTGAACTTGATAAATGTGACGGTGGGCAATATATTTCTTTACTGGCTTGACACGAATTCAAATTTTGAATTTACTTTGACAAGTCATTTGGCGGATATGTGTGTTTGTCTGACATAGGTTTTTAGTCAGTAGGCTACTGAACTAAAATGAGCCTAAGATTGCACAACCTTATACCTTCAAGTTTTCTCCAACAAACTCAAAGGTTTTTCATTATATGAACGGTAGAGTAGGCTCTACTTTTCCAACACTGGTTCATCTGCCATCTTGTGCTTCTTTGTACTGCTTCATTTTCAGCACTTGAAATTCAAGCTAATTCATTAATTGACGTTGAAAAATTGCTTGCCTATCCAGAAACAATGCAGACATTAGATGCGAGACATATAGAATTGTTTCTGCACAAGGGTTCTCAAGATGGACGCTGCAAGTACGAGTTGATTGGATCCTATAAAGTTGAAAATCTATGAATGCAGCATCTGGAGGCATTTTTTATCTCAAGCACCTGAACGACCGTGCAACAGATGGTAATGACAGATACTAGTTGATGCTCAACCAAAAAATCTCATTCATTATACCATTTTCCTGCACCTAGTACATAAGAATTTTTCAACATCCAGAACTCTGAAAATCTGATGAAACTGGAAAGCAAAAAGCTGTGTGGTCTAATGATGTGCTTTTAAGTGGAAACTGATCAACACTATGCCCTTTTTCTTTTTTTTTTTTTCAGAAAACCTATCTGGTCAGCAATATTAGCCTAAACATGTTGACTTCTTTTTTTTTTTTCTTTTTATATGAACCGAGAATGTAATATTCTGATTTACTAAACCACATAAATGGTAGGTGTCTTTGATCTCAAGATGTGGACAGGAGAACCCAAAGACTTTCAGCCAAAGGCTATGGTCACTTTTCATTCAGTTGCAATCAACACCAATTTACAAGCCAATGAAGGTAAAGCTTCCCAATCTGCATAAGAATCAGATCACGTAAAAGTCATTGAAGATTTTATCATCAATCACACCTATGTTAACTGGGTATCTGCTGTGGTTTATATTTAATTTTAAACTTGGTTTTGAATGAATCTAGTTTGTTCAACTTCTTTTTATTTACTTCTTAACCAGAACTTCTGACGAAGTACTACAAGATGAGTGCTGGACCTGATGGAGAATTTGTTCCAATTAGAATCTCCCAGCAGCTCCTGTAATTCAGCTAAAATCTTTCAGCCACAATTTGTTTCACCAAAGAAAAAATGTTAAATTCCTTTAGAATGTTGTAAATCAAAAGTAGCCCTCATCAACACCATCGATTTGACGTACATAACTAGATTGAAACTTTCATCAACCTAGCTCTGGTGGGAAAATTAACTATACATCTAAGCTTCCGCAGCAGTTTCACATTTCTTGGTGTTTTTGCATCACAGTTTCGTTTTTCAGTTATTAACAATGTGTGCATTCAAATAGAAATGGTCATGAGTGTATCTGGCATCCAAAGGCTCTTTTGTCAGCTGTCAGTACTCACTACATAGACATAAATAGATTTGACCTTAGGCTAAACTAAATAAATTTTGCTTGCAAACCATAGCTAGCGCACAGTTGACTTTAGAAATGTTTAACATTCTGATGATGAAATCTCAAAATGAAGAAAACTTCAGGCGTTTGTCGCCGTTGTTGACCAAACCAAAAAATTCAGCAACTTCCTACTATAAGAAATGTCGCCCCTTTCTGCTATCATTCCTTTTGACATTATGGGCAGCTTGGAATCTTTTTTCTTGTCCTTCTCCTTTCTATCATCCATGCATCAGGAAGTTGCTCAATCTCCAATTGCAGGAGTGATAACATCCCTTTCCGATTCCCTTTCCAACTCGAAGGCTTGCAACCCCAAAACTATGGTTATCCGGGTTTCAACCTAAGCTGCAACAATCAGGGTAAAACAGTTCTAAAACTTCCATATTCTGGAGATTTTCTTGTGCGAATCATCAATTATCTAGCACAAGAGACTCAAATTTACGACTCACAAAATTGCCTTCCCAAGCGGCTCCTTAACTTTAATCTATCAGGTTCTCCTTTCGTTGCTGCTGGTTATCAGAACAACACCTTTCTAAGCTGCCCAACTCAGCTTGTAGAGTCTCGCTTCACCACCATCAACTGCCTTAGCAATTCCACAATCTCAGTTTTAGCTATGTCTTCCAAGAGCATTGCTGATTCACTGACTCTTTCCACGCATGCAGGATTATCATTACACCGCCAATTCCTGTTTCCTGGCCATTTGAATATGATGAAATTTTCTCAAGTGATCTTAAGAATGATGTTCAGCTGACATGGTGTTCTCCTGCTTGTCAAGATTGCGAAGAACAGGGTGGGGTGTGTGGATTTAAGACGAACACTAATCTTTCCTACTCTTCCTTTTCCATTCTGTTTGCTCAACAACTTAAGAACCATCTCAACATAGAGGACAAATTTTCAAAAGAATCCAAGACATTTTGGCATTTGTATAAATTTTATTTCTTTTATCACTTAATTGAACTCTAGGATGATTATGTAACTATAGAAATCTCTTATTAGACTCCACTTAAGTGTATCTCAATAGTATGTGTCCTGGTGAGGTGTCCAATGAATCCACTTGCAATTATGGTATAAATTTCTTATAAGGAATGCCAGAATTTTAAATTTTTCTTTTTTTTTTAACTAAAAGAATATAAATTTGATTCATGACATGACATGACATATGAATATTGTTTGGAGGGGCGGTATAATTGACTTAACTAGATAATACTTGCATGTTAAGCTAGTGGCATTAGATAAGATAATTAAATATTAACAACAATGTCAACTAATAGCAACTGTAGTTTGTGGGAATGGATACTTCTTTTAATATTGGTTCACAGTTAACCTTTTGCATCATTGAAAGTCTATTCAAGAATTTCTATAGGTTATCAAGGCCAAAAGTCAAATTCTGGATTTTTACCTAAGTTCATCATTCCATTTTTCTAGTTCATTTATTAATAGTGTAGTGCAGTATTCTTCTTCTAATACCTCAGGAATCCAAACCATGATATTCCTTTTCTTCTTAAAAGGCCTAATAACAGCTTCATTTCAGGTCGATCTACCAGTGCCCTCCAAATTCTGAGGGTGATATGCTTGTCAATAGCTATACCTTGCATTATTCTTGCCGCTGGGATATCTACTTTCGCATTCTTAATAGAAAGGAACCGTCCACGTGCCCCAGGGCCAATCAGAACGCTAACACAGCAGCAGTATCTCCACAACCTGCCACTGCAATGGTGGGTTTGGACGAGGACACCATTCAATTCTATGAAAAGGTAGTCCTAGGAGATAGCATGCGACTTCCTGCAGGACCCAATGATAGCACTTGTGCCATATGTTTATCAGAGTACCGCACCCAGGAGACACTTAGATGCATACCAGAATGCAAGCATTGCTTCCATGTCGAGTGTATTGATGAATGGCTAAGGATGAACAGCTCTTGTCCAGTTTGCAGAAACAAGCCATCTCCTGGTAATGTCATATATCGCTAGCTGCTTGATGCAAACCATTTTCGGACAAATTTTTCGTAAATAATTGCAGTCTATAGGATTTTTTCCAAAATAGAAGTTTGATCATGGTCTATTACGCGCTTAACAGTTCGCGTGTTACAAATATTTTTTGAAAGCTCTAGTTTGTTTCACGGATAATTTGTTTGTAAAAAAATATTTTTCAAAGAGAAAATATTTTTTTGAATAATTTATTTCTGATATTTTGAAATGCATTAGAAAATATTAATTTTCTTAAAATTATAATAAAATATAATTACAAATATTTTATATTTATATTATTTATTGTTTAATACAAGAAAAGAATATATTAAAAATAAAAATTTATAGGTTTCATAATGAGTGTTGTTAGTTAAATATGACCGGTGATAATAAATATATATTTATATAATTTATTTTTCAATTGAATAAGTTTATCAAAATTCGAAAAATAATTTTTTTTCTTAAAAATAATTTAATTTTTATTGTGAGAAAAATATTTTTTATTGATTAATTTTTTTTAGTATATCAAATATCAAAAAATATATAAAAAAAATTTTGCAAAACAAATGAATCCTAAATTATAAGTGTGATAAATTACTTAATTTTTTTATTTTGATTTAATATGCTATTTTTCTTTTGGAAAAGATATCCACTACTATTACATTGATTCAATATTCAACACTTTATTCTTTATGTTCTATTAATTTAAAAAATAAACATATGATCTTTGAATAAAAAAAAGGTTTATTACTCAAAAATTTCCTGACGCTTGTCATAGTTAAATAAGTTATTTCTCACTTTTCAATATTATATTAAATTATTCTAACATTTACTTCATTACACTATAAAATTCTTTTAACGTTAGAAAAGTCATTTTTTCGTTAGTCAAAGAAAATTTAATCAAAAGTAAGTTTTGTATTTTATTAGATTAATTACTCTAAACTCTCTAATGTTTGTCATATTTAATTAAATCGTCTTTTATTTTTCATAATATTATGTTAAATTATCTCTCACGTTTGCTTCGTTACATTAAAAAATCTTCTAGCGTTCATATAAATTTAATATTCTGCATAATAGGGCAATCGTAAGAAAGTTTATAGTATAATTTTAAAATATGAGAGACAATTTAGTTAAATATATCAAATATTATAAAATTTATAGTGACTATCCCTAAAAAAAAAATAAAAATCAAAGTGTAATCCAATTTCAAAGTTTAACGGTAGAATATGAAAATACGGTTAAAAGGCTCAA
The DNA here is from genome assembly GCA_949677035.1 of Omphalea diandra. Classification (NCBI taxonomy): domain Eukaryota; kingdom Viridiplantae; phylum Streptophyta; class Magnoliopsida; order Malpighiales; family Euphorbiaceae; genus Omphalea; species Omphalea diandra. Next base: position 7,068 of record CATIWR010285045.1, read on the forward strand.
ACTAATAAACCGCAAGGACTAAGTCGCGCCCACCACCATTTCAATACAATTTCTTCGAATAATTTAAGACGACTGAAATATTACCACACCATTTCTTAATGAATCTCTATCAACAATGTTAAACAGCTTTTATATTTTTATTTCCTTCTCCCCATTAAAGAATTTTAAGTTTATGAAACTCATCAACGCTATCTTTACGAATAACAATTTCACCGTATTTAAATGGGATAAATATTATCTGATTTATTAACTTATTTAGTCGGATCAAGTTATGTTTTCTATAATTCAAGACAGTTCCAATCGAGTCTCAATGATAAAAGTTTAATTATATCTATTATATATATGTTTGTCTATTTTATTAAAAATATATTGTTTTTAAATTTTATTTTGTTTAAATATACTTTATATATTAAGAAAAACACAAAAATAAAAAAAATTATAAAAAATTCTCAAACTTAGGTGTAATTTTTAAATATATCATAATTTTTATTTTTTTTATCAATAAATTCCATAAATTTTATTTTTCTCTTTTAAATCTATCCTCAAGCCAATTCTGAGTTCCTTAATTTTTTAATTATATTAGTTTAAAATTAAATTTTAGTTCTAATTAGAATAACACTTTTATTTTTCAGGACATTTAAATTTAATATTTTTAAGCAATATAAAAATTATAATTTTATTAATAAAAATATTTTATAATTTTTGAAATCATAAAGACTAAATTTGAATTTTAAGAAACTTAGAAAAAATTAAAATCAATAAAAAAATATTCACTCTAAAATTTTTCTACATTTTCTTTCAATCTAAAAAATAAATATTAAAGAATCAAATTAATATCTAACTATTCTCAATAATTAAGTCAAATATCATATATTTTTACGTCTAATTTAAGCCTATTACATATTTAATTTATTCTTAGACTCTTTAGGTATATTTTTCTATCCAACAATATAAAAAATTGATGTTTCATATTCTTAATAAGAATATTTTATAAGTTATGAAATATCAAAAATTGATTTCAAAAATTTTAAGAAAAATTTAAATGAACCAAATTCTCTTAGTCAAATTTTTTCTCAACTCAAATAATATATTTTTTAATTTATCAAAGGCCGAAATGTAATTCTTAATATAATTCTTTTATTCTCTTAATTTATCAAATACTTAATATCAAAACATTTTCAATAATTAATTCATATAACACAAATTTATAAATCTCAATATAATTAATATTTTTTAATTTGATAATAAGGATAGTGGTGTAATATATTAAATTTTTTTTTATTATTGAGAATGATTGAATATTAAGTATTAATGAATGAAGAAAATAAAAAATTATATTTTAATTCTTAGTAAATTATAAGAAATGTTATATTATTTAGATTGAGGAAAAAAGAAAAAAATTCCATATTGAAAACATTCAAAATTAATTTTTACTATTTTAAAAATTATAAATCATTTTTATTGACATTAAAACTAAAACTAAATAGTTTGTGAAATAAAATTATTATAGTAATTAGAATTAGAAGTAATTTTAAATTTAATTTAACTAATAAAAAATTGAAAATCCACAACTTAATTGAGAATAAAATTGAAAAGAATTAAATTTATTATATTGAGGAACAAAAGTTGAAACATATTTAAAAATTACATCCAATTCTGAAATTTTTTTGATAAATTATTCAAAAATAAATTATGAATTTTAAAATAAAATTTAAAATAAATTCTTAATGAAACCAAATTATTTTAAAAATAAAAATCAATAATACATTACCCAACTTAGATTGGATAGTAAATCAGATTGGGTATGGATCTTTTTTTTAGAATAGATTGGGTATGGATCTAATTTTAAAATCAACTCACCAACACTGGTTGAAAATATTGCGAACTCATTTCTGTCATTTTAAAAAATTAAGAAATATATTTTTCATTTTACTGTAATCTGCACAAGTGGTCATCATATTATAATAGAAATTTTATTTCAATCATTAAATTTTTTTTTTTTGCAATCAAGTCACTTTAGTACAATTATGATTTCAATTAATTATTTCCTTCTGATTAGCGTATTTTCGTTCACTGGAGAGCTAACATAAAATAAAATAATAATTTTTTTAAATTTCTGACACTATCAATAATTTGACACAAGGATGATGAAGTGGAAATCTTGCCACGTCATTATCCATTGTTTAGTCTTGTAACTACTGTTAATTGAGTAAATCTCCATTCCATTGTCTTCCTCTCCCCCATATCTCAATCAACTCTCAGATAACATCCACAAAAAAAAAAGAAAAAAAAAAAAAGGATCAAAACCCTAACTTATTTGTGATTAGCCACTACACACAAAATCTAATCTGATCTTAATCTAAGAGACCCAAAATCAATACTGAAATTTGCATTATCATGCGATGGATTGGAACCGAAGGCCTCCAAGTTTTAAAGCCCCAAATTATGATAACTAACACTGAATTGATTCTGTTGGGGGTTTTAAGTATATATGTTAATTGCACTTGGATATTTCAAAATCATTATATGCATGTAAATTGGGTGTTAGATTATACATATTTTAAGGGTTAGTGTTATTGGATTGATTCTTTTACAAGTTTAGGGTTGGTATGGTAATTTTGGCTTAGACGTAGCAAAATCATACTCTGCATGTTGAAAGTGTGTTGGTTTATAAATGTTTTTGGGGTTAGTGTTGGTGGGATTGCTTTGGTTGGTGATGGGGTAATTGTTATGCAAGCGATTAGGGTTTCTTATTTTTTATTGCTTTATTATATATATGTATATCTTTTTTTTCCAATAAAGGTAATTTTTATTACTTTTTTTTTTTATCACTTTGCATTATAAAGGTTGGGAAAAGTTGTTTGTTTGCTGATAAATATAAAATGGTATTAAAATATTTTATTTCATTTTTGTTTGTATGCATATAATTTTATCTATTGGTATGGGTAGTTGGTAGTTGTTTATATTATATTGATTATTTTTTATTTGTTTGTTTTGCACTAATAGGCAAAAACATCTTTTGAGTACTTTACCATAGCATTGTGTTGTCCCTAGGCACCAAGAAGATGAGATTGAATTAGTGTATAAAAATTTCAACAACGAGGAAAAAGGCGAAGAAGAAAGAGTAGAATGGAGACAACTGATTTATAGTGGTTCGAGTATAATTGACCCTATGTCTACTCCCCAATTAACCAATTGGGTATTTCACTATCTCAAGATGTTTTTCAAGCTCACATCCAACTTGGACAACTTGTGTTTTGATGACTCACACACAACCTTACAACAATGTGTTTTTAGGCTAACACACAACTTTACTCAAATGTTTCACTAGGCTCACACTTAAACCTTTCTTGAAGTGTGATTACAGGCTAACACTACAACCTTACAACTTGGTGTTTAATGCTCACACCTAACACTTACAATTTCATAAAGAAAATTGAAGAAAATGAGTAGCAAAGATAGAGAGCTTTAATTACTTGTAATAAATTTCTTAGCAACCTTCTTCATGGTTGTTTGATGGAGTATTTATAGCCAAACTTCACCAAAGAGATGTTGCAGAATATAACTCATCAAATCTTTGAGACATGCTTGACAGATTCTGCATTGAATGCTTGACAGTCTCAATTCGCGATCGCTACTACTCATTAGCGGTCGCAAAATCCAAATTTTTGAAGAAAGTTCCCGTTTGTGTCTAACGACTATTCCACGTGGCAACTTCTAATTAGTTCAACAAGAAAATATAGTCGTTGCTCTTTAAACTACTTTCATAAGTCGCAGTCGCTAGCTTTCTTATACAGGACGCTACATAGGATGCAAATTCGTCTGTCAAAAAATGGTTATCTTCTTTTTCATAGTTTGTGGTCGCTACCAACAAGATGCCTTCGCGAATTTTGACTTCCAACGGTCTGCTAGAACATGTGTCATGCTGTGACAGTGGACTTGCTTCCCTTTTGAGTCACTTTGAAATTCGCAGTCACAATTAGGGCGTGACACACACCGCGATTTCATCTGTCAAATTTGGACTCTGTCATTTGGATGAATCACGATCGAGAATGGCTCCGCGATTTTGCCTGTCTGCTTTCAAGCAATGCTTCTTCACATATCGCAGTCGCGAATACAAGATAACAGTCGCGATTTAGAAGTCATATTTCATACTTGAGAAATTTTGTGCTTCATCCAACTTCCAACTTTAGATAAACACTAAAGGCTGCAAAATAACACTTATTTGAAATATTAGACATGATCAATCTCCCTTGTCAATATCAAAAGAGGCCTAATACTTGAGTTAACTACCCTAGTCTAACACTTAGAAATCACTTCCATCTTTATATAGTTCTTATCTACTTTCTAGTCTTATTTTTTATAATTCTATTTATTTTTCCCATCTATATAAGTTAATTAATTCCAATGAAAATTTGACATAACCTCCTCTAAAAATTGAACTAAAGAAATTACAACACACAATGCCCATATAGAACCTCTACTTATTCAATATAATCTCCACTTCAATGGTCCATAATTCTATTAAATTAAAATTAAATATCTAAAATCCTCGATTAACACCATTATCTTCATCTCATCATAGTAACTTAAATTATATTCATAACTACTTCTAATTTTTTATTAATTAAAATTAAAGCTTTATTTTTTTAATATCCTTAAACTTTTCATATTCCTTCAATTTACCCCAATAATGCAATTAATCTCAATTTATATACAATTAGCTCGAATTCCTCCATCAATAATTCACTTAAAATTATTTTACAACCATATAACTCATTTATTAATAATTAATCTCATATAATTATCAATTTTATGTTTTAGGATCTAATTTATAATTGTTGAAAAATCAATAAAAATTCACAAAATCATACTAGTAATCTATAATTCTTGAGAATTGCACCATCGAGACCAGGATGAAGAATATCATATTTTGTCCTGATTCACCTCTTAAGCATCACTCAAACCAACACTTGAAATGGTTAGAGTTCGTTATTGATAACCATTGAGAAAATAGTTGAAACCATCTTGTAGTTCATCTTCCCATGAGTTCATAGGAGATTACAACATCATATTATGAGCAATTATTTGTCAAAAATTGCTTAAAAACCAAGCTTTGATTGAAAGTTTAACTAGCCTCTACATCATCGTTCGACCTATACTCTAGATGAATCAAGAGACCATGGAAAGCTCATGAAGAGAGCTTTTCAAAACAACTAAAATTACTAAAAAAAGAGCTTTGATTGAGGAGATATGATAGTTTGAATTTTCTGCCTTATTGCTTGTTATTCTCGCTATTTCAAGCACTATTGCCACCTCCATTGGTGGTTATGGTAGGACTTGATGTGGTTGGCCAATTGTTAGTGGTGATCGACCTTTCGCTCTTCCTCTTTCTCAACTGGGCTAGGCAGGACAACTTATCCCCTGTGTTTTTTTTTCCTTGGGAAACTCAATTTGAATCTTTGCTTCTATGACCAACCATAAATTTTGTCATCGTTTTGTCTTTTGCCAAACTTGTCTTAGCTTTCTTTTCCAAAATAAGTGATCTAAGGCACTTTTATATTGTTCTTTTTGTTTTTGTTATTGCCATAACAATTATAATAATATTAATTATTATAATAATTAGAACTTTGTAATTAAAATGTCAATTATACAATAATTAAAATTATTCTAACTAAATCATGTACAAAATATTTTAATTTTATAAAATTAAATACTTTTAACCATAATTAAATTTAACTTTGCAAAATACCTAATTTGATTTAATCAAATTAATTCTTTTAAATGTAAATATAATATCTTCATTTATTAAATGATGCAAACCAAGTTATGATTCACCTATTTCATATACTAAGTTTAAGAATTTCCTAAGATGTTCAAGAATCAAGAATAAGCTTTAATCTTCAAATCCCAACTCGACCTCTAGAAAACTTATTTCTAGCAACTTGAGTCATAAAGATTCAAAGTTTGTTAATTCAAATCCCTAAATTAGCTAAGCAATTCAAAGAATAGAATCAACCAATTTAAGAAATTACTAAGCCTTCACTTAACAATCTTACCAAGTTCTATTGAGAACTTAAGAAGAGAAATGAATATCACAATAAGTAAAAGCTTAAAGAAATAATAATGGCTACTTCTTTATTAATGTAGAATTAGGGGGTTTAAATACCCTTACAAAGCCTTAAAGAGACCCTAAAAATAACCTTAAAGACTACCCTAAGTCGGCCAGATAAGCCTTAGTCGAATAGTTTTCCTAAAGTCCTAAAGAGAAAAAATCTTTGAAAGCTAATAAAACTCTTTAAGCTAGTTTATGATTAGCCAAAGGTATTCGACCTTACATATAATTTCTAACTAATATGCTAATTAAATTATTTTGACAAGAAAGAAAGACTATAAAGTAAACTCCTATGTTGACTAAAAGAGGAATTCGACCAATGAGAGCAAATCTTGAAAATCCTTGTAAATATTTTAGAGAATCTTACAAATATTTATGAATCTTAAATAGATCTTAAAGAATCTTAAAAAATCTTACCAATCTTAAAAGATCATGCCTTGTCCAAATATCTCACATCTTACCTTAAGATGACTAAACATTATCTTAAAATAACCATTTCTTAAACTTGCATTGTCTTGAGACATGTTAAGGCTGAATTTAAGACATGTTTGTCTTAGGACGAAAGCTTATCTTTAAGACAACCTAACTAGTTAAACAAGTTAAGCTTGTCTTGTCCTAACAAATCTTATCCTAAACCCAAAGCTTCGACTTAGGCTAGATTTATTGGACTTTTCAATAGGGGCCTATTAAAAGTATTTTAAACTAAAATTACATTTTATTTGGGCCTTGTTTAGGCTTGGATAAAATTGATTAGTAGTACCCCTAAATACCTCAAGTGGATATTCATGGGTGGAATGCTCCATCTTGCTTCCATCATCAATTAGGTTAAGTCCATGCGTCATCCTCTTTTTAAACCTTTTTAGCATTCCTCTTATCATTAGGCCTTGGATTTAAAGTGGAAATTTGGGCTTGCTTCCTTTGTTTGCATCATTCCTTCCTTCTTCAAGATGATTCACCCTCGAATCAAGTCCTTAATTAAAATCAAAAGGATGCAAAATCAATAATATTAAAAGTAGCACTAACATTATAATCACTAGGCAAGTCTAATTTATAAGCATTATCATTAATTCTTTCAATCACTTGAAATGACCCATCTTCCCTATGATTAAGTTTACTTTTTTAAAGATTGGGGAATCTTTCTTTCCTACAATGTATCGAAACCCAATTTCTTTATTTAAGTACAACGCTAGCTCTATCCCTATTTGTGTTTTAACAACTTGTTCATTCCTCTTTTCTATGCTTAAACACACTTTTTCATGTATTGTTTAACAAATTCAACCCTTTTCTTGCCTTCTACATCAACATGCAAATTAGAAGGAATAGGGGTTAAATCTAATAGACTTAATGGTCTAAAGCCATAAACAATCTCAAAAGGACAATAGTGTGTGAAAGAATGTACTCTCCTATTATATGCAAACTCTATATGTGGTAAATATTCCTTTCATGACTTTAAGTTCTTTTTTTTTTTTTTAATCAAAACTCTCAAAGTTGCCCTAAAATCTTATTTACAAACATCAGTTTGACCATTCGTTTATGGATGATAAGTAGTAGAAAATAACAATTGAGTACCCAACTTACCACAAAAGGTTTTCTAAAAGAAACTTAAAAATGTAGTATCCTTATCACTAACATTAGATCTAAGCATACCATGCAATCTTACAATTTCCTTGAAAAATGTTAATAGCATCATCAGTTTTATGACATGCAATAAAGTGTGCCATTTTAGAAAATCTATCAACAACCATAAATATAAAATCATTACCATGTTTAGACCTAGGTAAATGTAAAATAAAATCCATAGATATGTCAACCTAAGGTAAACTACGAACGGGTGAAGGCTTATAAAGACTATGTTGTTTAGAAGTAGATTTTGATTGTTTACATGCAACACATCTATTTCAAATTCTTTAGACATCAAGTTTGATATTCAGCTAATAAAAGTGTCCATGTAAGATGTTTAAAGTCTTTTAGACTCTAAAGTGTCCCATAACTCCGCTATTATAGGCTTCCCTAACCAAAAGCTCACGCAAATAACTCTTAGGCATATAAAGTTTAATATCCTTAAATAAATATCCATTATGCCTAAAGAACTTCTCATAAGCTCCCTTTTAGCAATTTGCAAAATAAAACCCAAAATCAATATCATCAACATATAATTCTTTGATATACCTAAAACTAAGCAATTTAAAATCAAGAATAAAGATAAGAGTATATCTTCTTGATAATGCATCGACCACTATGTTTTTCTTACCTTGTTTATACATTATGACATATAGAAAAGACTCAATAAATTCACTTCACTTAGCATGCCTTTTATTCAACTTTTGTTGCCCTTTAAGGTATTTTAAAGATTCATGGTCAGTATGGATTACAAACTCCTTAGGCCAAAGATAGTGTTGTCATTTTTACAAAACCTTGCATCTTCTTATCAATAAGTAGGTATTTTAAAGCAAGCCCACTAAGTTTTTCATTAAAGAATGTGATTGGCCTTCTTTCTTGCTTTATAATTTGTAACGACCATTTTCATTTACATAACTCATATCATTCATGTTCAAAATACATATGCATATAGGTTTTATCCATCCTACACACAATCAAACATTTACTTGATGCACATCTATGTATATGACACCAGAAGAGAGAG
>CATIWR010285056.1:0-18699 GCA_949677035.1 Omphalea diandra
CCTAGAGAAGTGAAGCATAGGGTTTATGTGGCCTTGACCTGGGTAAGGAATCAATAGGACATGCCTTCCATACGAATTATCCATTAGTCTCTCTGGTTTGAAAGTTCAGGTCAGCTCGCTCTTATGCTTTTGGTTTCGATCAGGAGCGGATTTATGTTGGGCTTGGTCGGGGCAAATGCCCCCACTGATCCTTCAATTTTTCTTATTTATTTAGAGAAATTTCATTTTACCTCATTAAGTTTTTTCAATTTGTTTCTACCGGATAGTTTCACCTCTCTTTTATTTTTATCAATTTAATTTAGTCCAAATTATCGCTACGTAACTTAACTGAAACTGGACTATTTTCATCATTTTAATAATAAATATTAACTATTATTTTATATATAAAAATTAACTTATTAATACTTTGATTTTGATCTATTAAATCTTTATGTTCTACTATGTGCTTTTAATTGTGTTGATTTATCCTATATAAAGTTAAAATTCACCATCCAAAAATTATGAAAATGCCTTCTATATTACTTAATAAAAAAATTTATTATAAAATTTCTAATTTAATGAAATTAAGAACTTATATAATAATATTGACATGAATAAAATTTAAAATTATTTATTAACAATGAATTAAAAATACATATAAATGTTCTAGGTATTGATTACTATATCTTTATCTTTTCTATTTATATATTTATTTATATTAATATCAATTAATTTTACTTTTAAAATACGTGGATAAGTTTCGTCCTACTTGTAAGAGTTTCTAGATCTATCACTGATTTTAAAATTATTAATAGCTGATAGTTTATTAAGTATTTAATAAAACTATTATTAGTAATATGGTTATTTATATGTTTAGATTTTTCTCTCTATATATAAGGTCAATTTAGCCCTTCAATTATTCAGTAGATCCAATTAAGCCCAAAATTAATTATGTAGCGTTATAAGCTATACGACCTAGAAAAACTAAATTAAGCCAATTTTTACCTGAAGACAAGCATGAGATATAGTAACTGAGTTTGAAGGAGCGTGAAACCTTATTTACTAGGTCAGTAATCGTAAAATCGTGAGTTTTTCCTCCAAAGCACCATATCTTTATTCAGTTGCATTATCCCGCATCTAATAGAAGTAAATATTTCTTCACTGCACCATCACCATTATGTCATAACTGAAAATTCAAAATCATATCCTTTGTGCAACTCATGTCTTTCGTTAAGTTTTATATTTGCAAGTTAACAATTCTTCAAACATATGTTTCTATATTGACTTAGAAAAAGAAACTAGCTTTTTATAGCTCTAGTATCAAGAATCCAATCAAAATTAGTATGATGAGTAGTTGAAGCATTAAAGCAATAATGAATTTTTGAAGTGTCAGTTAAGGCACAAAATTACTAGAGATGGTATGGACATGAGATTCAAACTGCCCGTAATTGATGGACAATTACTGCAAGAGACTTACCAACTTAGAATATTATTCAATAATAATATGAGGAGAATTAGTTGGGATAATAGGGGTGGGAGCACTGTTGATAGTAGCAGCAACCTCAGTTAAGTCACCAGTGAATGTCACCTGGTGAGCAGTTGGTCCAAAGAACCCATTCTTTGGCTTATATCCTAGACGATAACCATGTTTCTTACAACACACATTTACTATGTGACCCATATAGCCATAAAAAGTGCATTTAGAGCTATTGTTTCTGCTTGAGTTACCAGAATTGGAGAATTGAGAGTTAGATTGCATTCCATATTGCCTTTGCTGAGGAGTATAATTAACATAATTGACAAAAGAATCTTCATTAGTATTGTTCCTATAAAATGTAGATGGTCCTACATGTAACGACTATTTTCATTTACAAATCATAGCATTCATGTCCGAAAATATATACACAATCCAACATGTATTTGATGTACGTATATGTTAACTAATGATAAAGGTTAGTGACCATAAACAGGTTCCTATCTAGATATATGTACATGACACAAGGAGAGAGAGAGTTGGAATTCAGCCGACGACCTGTGGTCCATGAGTCTCTAAGTAAAACTTTATGCACCAAAGTATCCAAACCCTATGCTTAAGTATTTGAAAAATATAATTGTGATTTGATGAGTGGCGACTCAATGAATAAAAATAATAATTAGATTCTTTTGGCACAAAACCAATAATCAAATATCATTAGGATACATTACAAGTATAACAATTGACTAAGAAAGTGCTAATACAATAGATTGATTTTTTGTCGTGACCTTGCAAGGCAAACACCGCTCCCGGGAATTCATGTGATTCAAGTGACATTTGATTTTGTTGGCCAACATATAACAAGTGAATATTAATAACATATTGGTCCCTTTTCCAAGCGATTTGCAAGTGTTTGACAAGCCAGTCACAACATCTTTTTAGTTCCATATGCAAGTGTTCATAACAATGATATACCAAGGAATAATTAAAAGCATATAATTCTCATTTGACTTGTATCCAAATGGAAAGTGTAATAATTCAATCACATATACATGTAATAGAATATAATTATGTCATAAAATTATCACACATACACAGTAGAATCTAATTACAGTTTTTACTCACCTTTTCATGTAACCAATATTTACGGTAGGTTTGGTTCTCTCTCTAAGGCTTCCTCAAAGTATTTAGATCCTAAAATTTGATACATACATGGTTATAAGTATGTCAAAATGATTATGAATGCTTGGTATGTAACTATGGCATGATTCATGCAAGTGGACCTTGTGTTTATGCATATTTTCCTTATATGGTAGCCTTAGCTTGCTACACTCTCACAGAAATAACTCTAGATACACTTATCCAAATGATTTGATTCTTTTTTTCAAATAAACTAGACACATAATAATACAACATATTCAAATTTCAGGTCAATATAAGACATGTAGAAAATATGATGAATTTTTGAATTTTGTCCTATTTCAATGTCATCTTAGTCAGAGTAGGTTTAACATTTTGGGTATATCTCCAATTGTACAAATCCAATTGTAAAAATGATATACCATATGTTACAAAACATATAAAGGAACATTTTTCATGTTTTACTCATTGTCTAATTCAGTATATAAAGTCACGAAAACAAATGACCAATCTTAGGGTGGGTATGTTTTTCAATATGTTGACAATCAGTCATGATGAAGGTGTAATATCTCATCAACCATGTTAAATTTGATAAAAATATTTCATAGGAATGCATATCAGACATAAATATATAACTTTTAAGTTTGTAACATCATCAAATTATGAATCTATGACCATCAAATTCTTAGAAAACAAAATTAAAAGACAGGTGAGGTTTCATCCGAGTACAAGATCAGTCCCAATCAATGAGTCATATCTCTTTCCACATGACAAATCAATCCAAAATTCTTTATAGGTATTTATAGGGGATATGACCCTACAAATTTTATGTTTTTCACTTTGTCTAAATCAGAACAAAAGACCATCAAAATGTAAGAAAATAAAAAGACTAAGGTGATTTCAGTTGGTTGTGAACCAACCCTAATAAAGGAGCTATATCTCCTCACACACACCAAATCAAGCAAAATTGTTTCATATGCATTTAGATTAAAACTACAACTTTCATATTTTTCACTTTCCCTAATTCCTCTTCTAGTGTTATTAAATCGTGGGTACAAAATTCTGTTATAACAACAAAACCAACATAATCAGTTTTTGTTCTTTTGGATTTCAACTTTCATCCAAGAGTTCTACCTCAAATACTCCATAATTCTCACTAACCATACATGATTAACATGTCATAATGGGTTAATTTCATATGGGAAGAAGATAAATTAACTTACATATTGTCCTAGAATCAGAAAACCTTAGGAATCTTTCCTAGGTAGCTCACTTTTTTCCCTCTCCTTCTTCTTCTTCTTTTTCCTTTCTTTTTTTTTCCTTAGCTCTCTCTTTCTTCTATTGTACCTCACATCTAACCTCTCTATTCTGATCCTAAAGGGTGAAAAATTCTTCTTGTAAACCTATTGCAACAAGATAGAATCATGGTGTTTCACTTTCATTGGTTAGAAGTTCACTTTCCTCTTTTAGTCCCTCTTCTTTACTTCTTAAGCACCTTCATCCATCTCCTAATCCCTAGATGCTCTTTATCCTTTTAAATAAACTCTAAAACACTATTATTTATGATACTATAACATGCATACAATATAAGATAATTTTTCATGCAACTATACAAATATTACATATATGTTCAAGTGTCCCAAATGCAATGGTGCAAGTATTATCGTTGTGCTTCTACAATTCACATGTCTAAATGATTATTTATCCAATGTATATGTTCATGTGAGATTTTAAATGATTTATGTAATGAATATGTTCATCTGATAATGCCAATGAATGTGGATGGAGATGTTACACTACAACTCTTGTAGCATTGCTACCTCCCATTTATCTTTCATATTACACAACTAGGGCAAAAACCTTATTGATTGAAGGTAATGGATCAAGCAAAATTATCTGTGATCTCATAATGTTAAAATTTTCATTCAATCCTCTTAAGAACCTAATCACATAATCACTTATTTGAAAATTTTTCACCACAATCAAAGCTTCACAATTACACTTTGGAATAGATGACAAAATCAGTAGTAGGCATTAGGTTAACCAATTCATCCCAAAGTACCTTTAACTGAGTAAAGAACTCAGTAACAAAAAGTGTCTTTTGCTATAATGCATAAATTTCCTTTTGAAGCTTTACAATCCGAAATGCATCCCCCTTGAGAGAATCGATCCTTGAGATCACTCCACACATTAATAACAACATGCATTCATATGACAGTTTTCTTAATAGAAAGAGACAATGCCTACAAAAGCCATGATTGTACCATGGTGTTACATCTTTCCCATGCCTGAAAATCCTCATCAATAACAGTTGGAATTTTGATACTTCCATCAATGAATTTTCTGTTTATTCTTTGATTAAAGAGCAGTTTTCATGGTGTGAGGCCAAGAATGGTAGTTTGATCACAAGAGAACTGGTGTTACAAGCATTATTGAGGGATTTTCGTTGTAATGAAGGAAACAAAGGCTACTTAGATCTTCAGACTTGCTTCTTGATGCCATTTGAAATAGTTATCAAAGGAAAAATGCAGAAACCAACTCACGAGATAAAGAAGAACAAAATCATATAAATGAATTTTAGATTTGGAAGAAAAAGGGAAATAGGTAAAACTTGTTTGGTTGCAAAGAAAATGGAAAAGAAAATGAAGGAAAATAATGCTCTAATACCATAACAAACTGATAAAGCAACACATATTGTATTTGGGAAGAAAGAATGCTAATGATTTTATCTAACATCATATATATATATATATATATATCATATTTATAAGATTTGAAATGAAAACCTTATTCAAAGAAAATAAAATTTTGACAACTTGAATCAACTAAATATCGATTAATTTAATGAATTAAGAACTTTCTTTGTTGAAAGAATTTATAAGAAATAGGTAAAAGAAATTTTCATTCAAGATTTGAAAGATGGTTCATTTTTAGTTTAAATAAAATCATCTTGTTATGATAGAAATGAATAAAAACAAATAAGCTTTAATCAATATAATAATAATATCCATTATTGTTTCAAAGACTCTACCTATTTTATTTATTTCCAAAAGCTCAAAAACTAATATATACGTAATAGAGATATTACAATGGCCAAAAAGTAAAGACATCCTTAGTTATCTAATACTTTCTCCATATGTTATTAAGAGTAAAAAAAAAAAAAAAGGTCATCATCATCTAGAACAATCCAAATAGAAGGCAAGCAATATTGTCCATTATTGATGGCAAATTATATTATGAACTCCTGTCCATGATACTTTTTGTGTCATTTAGTGATATGATGCGTTTTGAGTGTTATTTTGAAAGATTCACATGTGTGAGATTTCAAATTTATTAGCTACTATTAACGGACGTTAACAAGGGTTTATACTTCAAATTCATTATTTGTTGCGATTCTCTCTTCTTTGTGTTTCCATTATCTTTTTTTTTGGTTTATTCTCATTCTTGTTCCATCCTCTGTTCTTTGAGTTTCATTATTTGTGTTACTTTTTTTTATGATTCTCTCTTCCTGTTTTTTGTTGTATATTCTTGGAATCAATTTACAATTTATACCAAATGAAACTATAATTTATATAAAAAAAAATAAACCAATAGTTTACTCATAATAAATTTATGGTTTATAAAAAATGAACCTGCACTTTATGAATTTATAGTTTACTAATAATGAATTTACAGTTTATACCAAATGAATCTATACTTTATAAAAAATGAATCTACAGTTTACTGATAATGAACCTAAAGTTTATAAAAAAAAAATGAATCCATACTTTATAAAAAATGAATTTATAGTTTACTGATAATGAACCTAAAATTTATAAAAAAAAAATGAATATACAATTTATAAAAAATGAATCTATAGTCTATATTAAATCTATAAAATCATTATGTAGAAGTTTTGATAACAAATGGATATACAATTTGTTACTAATGAACCTACACTTAATAAAAAATGAACCTACAGTTTATTGATAATAAATTTATTGTTTATATCAAATAAACATACAGTTTATAAAAAAAAATGAACCTATAATTTGTAAAAAAAATGAACCTAGAGTTTATTCAAAATGAAAATGTAAGCATACAGTAATGAAACTGTAAGAAGTGTATGTTGTTTTTATTTATTAACTGAGTGTAACAAATGTTAATATGTTAAGATGAGGAGGCGTACATTTTTTTTGTTCTCACATGGGATGAGCCCTTATCCATATTGTTATATGGACATGGGTGCATGACATAAAAACTCATTATTAATGGGTCCAATATGCCTTTACTTAACCGTTGTATAAATTTAATATCAGTTACCAATCAAATATAAATCGTCAAATCTAATTGTAGATCAAATACTATTTGATCTCAGTAGTAGACGTATCACATTTTAATCAAAATCAAATTCAACTTGTTCAACCCTTTGCCCACTTTTTCCGCCAATCCCAAAATAAAACAAAATTTTCTCTTTTCTACTTACCCTCTCAAAATGAGATTGTAATCCTTTATTTGATTGGAGACAAGTGAGAACAAAATAAAAGAAATTGAAATTGAAATTATTTTCCTCATTTGGTTTGCAAATAAGAAAAAAAAAGAAAAAACGGAAATAAATTATATTTCCCTATATAGGTTTTTAGAGAGTAATTGCACTAATAAAATTTCTCTCTAGTTTTGAAAGAATATGAGAGGAACGTTGAGTTGAAAATTATGAGATACATTAAAGTATTAAAATATCTTCAATTTGTCTCGATATATTATCTCTTTCAATGAGATTAGAAAGGTAAATTTATACTTAATGAATTTGAATTTCTCTTTTACGCAAATAAGTGGTCCAAATAAAAGAAAAGAAATTAAAATTCTTTCTCTTTTTCTTTCTCTTATTTAATTTCTTTTCATTTCATTACATAATTAGTGCACCAAACATAAATTTCTCCGTATTACAAAGTTTTAAATTTAATCCTTAAATGTGAATGCTTTTTTTTTTTTTTGGTTGATCCTTATATGTTTGATGCATGTATACTTGATATTGGTGAACACAACAATATGATATTGGGCTCCATTGGAATTATAAAGCGTCTTTCTAGGCCTTAATCTAGTTAGGCCACAAATTATATTGTGAACCCCGAACCATGATACTTTATGATTCGAGTGTCTAAAACACAAGTATTATGATATTGTTATTTTATTTGCTACACATCTGATATATGTTCATTACTTCATAATTAAATGTTTATTAATGGCCAACGCAATATTCATCAACTGTAGTCTTTCATGTGTATCATTTATTGAACAATCATATATAGTCTTTTATGTTTATCATTTCATTAAATAATATTTCATTGATGTTAATTTAATCTTTAAACTAATATGGTACATATAACCATATTTTATTAATATTCATCACTTCTAATTTTTATGTCCATTTTTTTTCATATAATACTATACATAAGTTAATTTGTCCAGTAAAAACATATAACTATTTTCACAAAACTTGATGTTGATTGGTTAGTACTTGATATCTTGAATTTTTTAGTCTATTATGATTCATTTTAGTGCAAAAATTCTTTGATTATTTTTCTCTACCACAAAATTTTGAAATGGTGATTCATTTTGGTATATTTTTTATTTGTTTTATTCATGTTCATTAATTATTACAAAAATATCCATTATTTACATGAACAATGTTCATCATCTATAATATTCATGTTTATTACTTTTTTCATATAATATTGAACATGAGTTAATTTGTACATTAAAAATATATAACATTCTTTCATAAAAGTTTGATGTTCACTGCTTAGTACTTGGATGCTCATTATCTATAAAAACAATATTCACTACAAAAATCTATCGAAATAGCAATGAAATTTTTTTGTAACTAAGTAGCAACTGATTATCGATGAAAGCTCACAATTCGCAATGAGATTGAAATTCATTTGCTAAATTCATAGGCAAAACTGGAGTCCAGTTGGTGCTAGTTCGCTACCAATAGGCTTAGTGACAAAATTTCTATCACTAAGCTAGCGACAACAAACTGTTGTCACTAGCTCAAAGTTGGAACTGTTATTGCTAAGCTTAGCAACAATAATAGCGACGGACAAACATTGCTAAGTTAGTGATGGCAAGTCCGTTGCTACTACAACTATGGAATCCAAATTTAGCGATGAAAATCCGTTCACTAAGCTAAGAAAATAAATAAAAATATAAAATGTAACAATATAAAATATAAATATGATAAATAATTATAATATAAAATATAAATATGATAAATAATTATAAATAATATTAAATATAAAAATATAATTTATAACTATTATAAATAATATAAATATTAAATTATATGTAAATAATATTTAATAATATATTATATTATAATAGTAGATAATATTATTAATATTGTTGTTCGATCTTGAGCTCAAGTTCTGAGTTGTCAAGCCTAGCTAGAGCTTGAGCCATAACATGAATCGACTCAACTCGACTCGATTATACTCAAATTAAATACTATTAAAATATAATATAATATATGAAATATATAAATATAATAATATAAATATTAAATACATAACATTAAAAAAGAATATTAATTTTAATATTAAATTAATAAAATTAATATATACAAAATATATATATATATATATATATATATATATGATAAATTATATGATAATAATATAATATTGAATTATAATATGTAATCTTAATATAAAATCTTATTATAATATAAT
This sequence comes from Omphalea diandra, assembly GCA_949677035.1. Taxonomy (NCBI): domain Eukaryota; kingdom Viridiplantae; phylum Streptophyta; class Magnoliopsida; order Malpighiales; family Euphorbiaceae; genus Omphalea; species Omphalea diandra. The sequence continues at coordinate 9,304 of CATIWR010285056.1, forward strand.
TGACTTAACACAGTATTGAATTATTTAATTAAAATTAATATAAATTAATTAATAATTAACAATAATATTATATAATTTTAATAAGAATGATATTATTGTTATAATTAATAAAAATATTTTCATATTAATAATAATAATAACATAAGATTATAATTAAAATTTATAATTAAATAATAATTTGATTTTTGTAGTGTAGGAACTAAATAGCGATAGATTAGTGATAAAATATTCTATCGCTAATTATCGACATATTTAATTTCGTTGCTAATTTATCGACGGATTAGCGGAAGAATTTTTCTTCACTAATTTTTTGGCTCAAAAATAAAAATCTAAAAGTTATCTAGGTGGGAAAATTAGTGACAAATTTAGTTTCATTGTTAAATAGTGATGAATTAGCAATGAAATTTTTCATCACTAATATCTTGGCTCCAAAATTAAATTTTAGAAGTTGTTTAGGTGGAAAAATTAGCGACGAATTTAATTTCATCGCTAAATAGTGATGGATTAGCAATGAAATTTGTTGTCACTATTTTTTGGCTTCAAAGTAAAATTCAAAAGTTGATTAGGTGAGAAAATTTTGTTTTGTCACTAAATAGTAACAAAATTTTTCGTCACTATTTTTCTTAGCTCCAAAAGAAAAATTTTTAAAATTGTGTAGATTGAAAAATTAGCAACGAATTTCATTCCTGTCGCTAAATAGCAACAAATTAGCAATGAAAATTCCGTTGTTAATTTTTTTGCTCCAAACTAAAAATTTTGAATTTTTTTATTATTTAGAGGTGGAATTTGAATTTTAGCAATAGAAAATTCCGTCTCTAAAATATTTTACCTTCTATTTATTTTTTCCACTCATTTTTATATTATTTCCTTCATTTTCTCTCTTTTCATCATTTCTTTCTTTCTTCTCATCCTCTCTCGCTCCTGCCTCCACCTCTTTTGTCGCACCTTACTACCGACTCCACCACTTCATCCACCATCGCCTCCTCCGCCATAGTCCACCACCACCTCCTCCTCCACCATCCATCATCCTTGCCTCCTCTACCATCCGTTGTCGCCTCCTCCACATCCTCCCTATTGTTATGTTAATTGAAAATATGTAATTTTTAATATTTTGTTAGTTAAAAATATGCAATTGTTAATTTTTTGTTACTTGAAAATATGTAATTGTGAACATTTGTTAATTGAAAATGTGTAGTTTTAAATTTTAATTTTAAAGTTCTTAAATTTCATTTTATTATCTATAATTATATTGTTTATGTTTAATTTAAAATTTTTATGATTTATTTATTTTATTTTTGATAATTGAATTTTAGATTTAAAGAATTGATATATATTAACAGTAAATTTTAATAAATTGATCATTTTTAAGTATGATAATCAAATTAATAATATGATGAATTTATTAATTTTAATTTTACTAACTTTAATTTTTTAAATTAAATAAGTAAATAATAAAAATTTTATTTTTTATAAAAATTTATAAGTATAAAATTTAAAATATAAATATAAAAATTTTAATATACAAAATATTAAATAAATTTATAGAAAAATTTGTCAAACTAGCAACGAAGATTTTCGTAGCTAAGCTTAGAGACAAAATAGTGACAGATTTTTCCGTGGCTAAGCTTAGCTACAAAATAATGTTAGAATTTTAGTGATTGAAAATTCAATCGCTAGGACTAGCGACAAAATGAAATTTCATCACTAGCCATTAGCTACGATCAATCTAACGATGGACATAAGTCTGTTGCTAAGCAAATTTAGTGACAAAATCTGCCTAGTTAGCAATGGGTAGTGATGGAATCTGTCGTTGTCAACTCAATAGATTTTTGTAATGATTCATCATCTTTAATTTTCATGTTCATTATTTTTTATGTAATATTATGTATGAGTTAATTTGTCCATTAAAAATATATAATATTCTTTTATAAAGTTTAATGTTCTTCATTATTTTTTAGAGATAAGATATATATTCACCCTTAATATTTAGCCCGTAGAACAAATATGCCCCTTACATTAATTTTGAAACATTTACCTTGTAAAATTACTTATTTTAGTTATTTAAACCCCCTGTTTAAACGAGGAGAAAATGACCTTCCATTTAATACTAATGATGTGAAGAGAAAACAGCCTCTGCTTAGATTGAATTGCACTCGTTTCTCTCTTTATTGGCACTATCTCTCTTGTTTTTCTTTCTATCCATATTCAATGTTCTCTTTTAAATCTCTTCATAATCTCTCATGTGATCTTTTCTTCTTCCTGAGTTACCATACCATGGACCATGTTTTTCTTTATGGCTTTCTCAAGTTTTAGAGTTATCTCTCTTTTATTCAGTAAAAGAAAGAGGAAGAAATTAGCTAACATGGAGGTTGCGTTTGATGGATTCTCGATTGGGTAAGGTTTTCAATTATTCGACGGGAAATTATTGAGATCTTTGCAGTCTCGCCACAGGTTGAGAAGGTTTCTTTTTTCTTTTTTTGACTTCAGTTATTTGACTTCTAATTATGGACTGACAAAAATCTTTTTTCTAAAAAAAAGAAAATTAAAAATTAAAATGAAACACTACATAAGCAACCACCTCTTCTCTTCCTTTCTCGGCCTGCATTCTATTCTAATTGAATCTCTCATCTGGGCCTGTATTCTATTGTAATTGAATCCCTTACCTGGGCCTTTCTCGAGTGTCATTACATTTGCAGGTTTTCTGGAAACTTGGAAAGAAAACAATTTAAAATTCCTGAAAACGTTACTTTGTCTATTCAGGGATACTTTTCTGTCTCATTCCTGAAAAGAGAGGAAATATCTTTTGTTTTCTTCAGAAATTAGGGATCGACCTTATATTATTATGGGAGAGTGGTTTATTGTTATTCTGCAACAATAATTTTCTTTCTTGTGTGACTCGTTCGTTCATTCATTGCCTATCATTAAAACTAAACCACACTCAACTCAACTGTATTCGGTTAGCGCCCTTACCGTTATTTTTTTTTTTTTTAAATCTAATTTTGCTATTTGGGTATTGCCCTTTCTGCCATTTTATCATGTGGGTGATCTCTGTTTTTATCATTTGATTTGTGGGTTTGATAAAAGGCTGTTGCTTTGATATATATTGTGATGTTACGTTGTCTGTACGAGTTGTTGAAACTCAGAGATTGTAGTCCTGTTTTGTGTTGTGAAGATTTGTTGCTTGTGTGTTTTTTGATTTAAATTTGCTTCTCTGTTTTTGACTTTTTCAATGGTGGGTGATTTAGATCAAAATTTTTCTTCTTTTTGCCATCAGAGGGCGTTTTTGCTATCAGGGAAAGTAGAGAGATGGTGCCAATGAAGAGAGGCAGATTGAATTGAATCTAACCAGGGGTCTCCACAACATCAGTATTAAACGGGAGAAAAAGCCGTTTTCTCTTCCATTTAAACTTACAAGTTAAATGTTTCAAAATTAATATAAGAGGCATTTTAATTCTACGGACAAAACATTAAGAGTAAATATATGTTTATCTCTATTTTTTATGTAATATTCTATATGAATTAATTTATTCGTTAAAAACATATAATCTTCTTTTATTAAATTTTTTGTTCTTTAATAAATATTTTGAATATTTATTATCTTTTTATATAATATTCATCTTCTATAATTTCATATTCATTATAAAAAATAAAAACAATAATCATTATTTTAATTTAAAATATTTATCATGTAAAATTATTCATTAATTGATTTTAAAATGTTCATCATTCAAAATTGTTCATTAATTGATTTTTAAAATGTTCATTAATTGATTCTGAAATATTTATTATTCTTATACGTGTGTAGAGAATGGGGTGCATGTAATATCGTGGTTCAGGGTGCTTAATATAAAGATTGTAGTTAGGCAAACAATCATGGACTCCATATCTTGTATTATTGTTGCTATTTGTATTATCATTTATTTGTTACAAGTGTGATATATTACTTTGTAAGTAAATATTCATTAATTGTCAACATAATGTTCATCAAATACAATCGTTTATATTCATCATTTTATTGAATAACCAGATGTAATCTTTTATGTTTATTAAATCTAATATGATATATATAGCCTTATTTTATTAAAATTTATGTTCATCTGTTCCAGTCTTTAATAATTAAATAATTGAATATTCATCATATATTTAAATAATATAAAGATATATGTTTATTACTTAGTATATAAATATTCATTATTTGTAAACACTTTATTCATCAATTGTAGTTTTTATATTAATAATGTTGTCATATTTTATTAATTTGCATGTTCATTAGTTAGTGATGCAATATTCGTCATTTGTTTAAATAATTTTCATCATTTTTTTGTTCTATTAGGCTAGATATATTAAGCAGCTTCATGTTCATTGATTAGTGTCAAAATGTGCATTATTTGTACATATAATATTCATCATTTCTAATTTTAGTGTTCATTACTTTTTCATATAATATTGTACACGAGTTAAATTTGTTCATTAAAAAACATATATCCTTCTTTCATGAAATTTAATATTTATTGCTTAGTACTTAAATGTTCATTATCTATAGGCACAATATTTGTCATCTTTAATTTTCATGTTTATTATTTTTTATGTAATATTTTGTATGAATTAATTTGTTCATTAAAAATATATAATTTTCTTTCATTAAATTTGTTATTCATTGATGAGTATTTAAATGTTTATTATCTGCTTGCATAATATTTATTTTATATAACTTCATGTTTATTAATTATTACATAAATATTCATCAGTCGTAATATTTAAATTTACTATATTTAATTTATTAAAGTAATGAAAGTAATATTATAATTGAATCAAATAAAATTTATAAAATTTAATTTGATTTAATTTTATATATATTTTAAATTAATTTAATATAAAAATTTTTATAATTTATTTAAATTTAACTTATTTAATTTTACATAAAATTAAAACTTTAAAATTAAAAATAAATCAAATTAAATAATAATATAAAGTATGGATTGAACTAACTGAATATTGCATCAATTTATTTTAGTTACAATAATAAAGAGAAAAGAACAATAAAATGAGAAAAAATGGAAAATGAAAAAAAAATAAATTTAAATTGTGAAAATTGAAAAAAAGTGCATTCTAGAGTGCACGTGGTAGAGATTTCAGTATTTTAAATATTTTTAATAGTACAATGCATATTAAATTAGGTTCACAGTGCAAGATAAATGTGGGTCGGGTTGATCATAATTAGATAAAGTTGTTTGATAATTAAATTAATTAGTTAATAATAGACAGTTCATTAGTTTTATAATGCTTATTAAGTTATTTGATGTTTTATTTATACTTGATAATAATTTTTAAATAATATTTTAAATATTAATATCATTTAAATATTTAAATTATAAAAAAGAGAAAAATTATTTAAATAATTGCACGATAAGATGAGATAACAAGCAATGTAAAATTGAATGGTTGTGTGACATTTTTCTATATTAACATCGCAATGTCAACAGGATAGCTGTTGACATGCAACATGGATGTTCTAGATAACAATGTTAGCTGCCCAAGCAGCTATCCTGTTGTAGATTCCTTCTGTCGTTGAGATGTGCGAGAGAGTATAATTTTGTTCATTCATTTTTTTTGGGGTCAGAATAATTTGTTTTTGTCAAGTGATCACCACACAAACTACCCCTTTCCCTTTAGTATGACATAAAAGACATTCACCATGGTTCACATATTAGCATGCTTAGAATGATTTACACTCTTTAAAGTATGATTTACATGTCACATTATTGTTTTATTATTCTTATTTTTATTGCACTATTTTTTATTATTAATTATACTTTAGAGAGTATAATAAGATGAACCCACAATCAAATCACATATTTATTTTAATAATTTACAATACTTATCCAATATATAAATAAACTTATTTTTCTAAAAAATTATATCATTAGTTTAGAAAAATAATTTATTAATTTCAAAAAAAATTTACTTTTTCAAATTTTTTAATATTATGCAAAAATAAAAAAAATTTTAATTTTCTAAAAAATAATATATATTTTCAAGTTCTTTATGTTGCTATTTTCTAAAAATTAATTAAATATTAAATAAAATACTCAACACTTAAAATATTTTATTTAATTAATATAATTTCATCACATAATTTAAAAAATTGAAGCAAAAATAATAATAATATTAAAACAAGTAAAAATATTAATTACTATTTTCTAAAAAGTAATAGCTCTTTATGCATTTGATTAAATGTGAAATTTTTTTAAAAAAAAAAGACATCAAAAAGCTGTCAAATACAAGCAGAATAGAGAGTTTCATCCATTACACCCCTACTATGAGTGGTGGAGTTGAATCAAGGATATTACGACCTTCATTTAACCCCATTATGGTTGCCCTTACGATATCCTATCATGTACTCGCACATCCAAATCTCAAGATAGGTTCAATTAAATTTATGAGAACAATGGGTTTTAAATCTTTCAAGTCATCTCCCATCATTCGGCAGACAGAAGAGTGCAAGGATATAGAAATAGCCCAAAAAGTATCTCTTAACTCTTGGTAGGTTGACAATTTTTAACATGATTCAATTAAACGACACGATATGACACGTAGTTAAATGAATTTGAATTTGATATAAACAGATTCAAGTATTTATTTATGACACGACAAAAAAAGTAAATTTAAACTTATTGATCCACTTAACTTGCAATAAACATGATTATATAATCGAATTAATGGATTAACAAATAATAGTAGCACAAATATACATCTTTAAACACAATTTAAATAAAAATATATTTGAATTCAAATTTATATTTATTTAGATTTTTAATATTTAATCTCTATTAAATGTTTAAAATTTTATATGATTTTAGGTTAAATGTGTGTTTTTCATGGTATGATATGTTAATGAAACGATTAATTGAATAGATATATATAAGTTATGTTATGTAATCTACTTCATAAATATGTTTGTGTTAGAGTTGAAAATTCTGACACAATTAATTAAACATGTTATATTCGAGTTGAGTATTTTTGTGTTTTATAAATATCTTGACATAACATGATATGACATGAATTACCACTTCTAACTTTTTGTTTGGGAATTGAAGAAAGAGGAGGGGGAGAAAGGAAGGGAGACAAAAATATGAAGAAAATGAAAATTTTTATTTTGTTTAAATAAGCGAGAGAAGAGAAGGAGAAAAAAAAAAGAGGATAATTTATACACTCGTGGACTCATCATTTTGTTTTTCCTCATCCTGAGGAGAAAATTTTAATATTTTTAAAACCAAGTGAATCGGTCAACTGATTGGTTAACGGGTCGATCAGTCAATCCGATTTAACCCGTAGTCCTATTTGACCCTTCAAATTCAATTGATTTAATAATAAATAAACTTCAAAAAAAATATTATTAAAATAATTTTTAAAATATATAAAATATATTTATAATATTTACAAATATGAAAATTACCTTAAAAATAAAACTGGACTTAATTGAATTGGTCACTAGTTTAGTTCTCAATTTTATCAGTTTGGTTCAATTTTTAAAACACTTAAAAAATAAATGAATTACTTTTTTGTCCTTTAAAAATACAACAAAAGACAAAATTTATTTAAATTACAAAGCGCAAAAACATAAATTTAACTTTCAAATATTTTTAAAATATAATTTCTCTTTATTTTCTCTCCCTCACTTTTTTTCTCTTTCCAGACAAAATAAAAAATTATTAATTTTCTCTCTGTTCACTTTCAATGCCCTCATTTTCTCCTTTTCACTTTCTCCTACTACAATTTTCCAAATAAAGGGTTAGTTTGCCAATGACTTAATTACCGAAAAAGTCTTCAATTTTAGTGTATTTTTCGAATTTATCTCATACTTTACATTTTGACAAAAAAACTCAAATTTTAATTTTTTTTTTCAAATCTATCATCAAACCAATATCTAATTATTAAAAATGGATAAAGAATCATTTTGAACTCTGAAATTTTTTAAAAAAAGTTTAGTTAGACACAAAAAAGAGAAAAAAAACTAAAAATTATATAAAATATTATTTAATTTGGTTTTATTCACTTTTAATATATGAAAATCTAAATAAATTGAATTGAATATATATCTATATATTCTAAGTAATTGAAATATAATTTATTTAAATAAATAATTTTTTATAAGATTTTATTATAGAATACATTAATTCAAAATTAAAAACTTGGATAATCATAAATTTGTTCAAAATAATGCGATGAAAAATAGTTATCATTTTTATGTACATATTAAATAGCTAAAACTTATTTATTATAAATAATCAAATCATCTCTTTATATTAGTTAGTTAGTTTTTTATGAAAAAATTATTAAAATATAAAATAGTTAAATATTAATTTATTTAAATATATAAGAAGTTAAAATTAAATTAATGTTACAAATATACAAATATATTTAGTGATAGATTTAGAAAATTTTTAAAGTTGAGTATATTTAATATATTTTAAAATTAAAATTAAGTATTGTCTATTAATTTATAAAAATTTAAGATTCATGAATATAAATGATAGACAATAATTATTTTTTAAAGGAAATAAATTACTTAAAATATCTTAAATAATTAAAAATCAAAATTAAAATTGAAAGAGAACAAAATGAATAAGTACAAATCATATAAATAACAAAAACAAAAAATTAAACTGAAGGCATATAAATAAAACATAAAAGTAATGCAAGTGTATAATGATTAACTATTTAATTCTCATTTAATAGAAAAACCAGAAAAAATATTTTTCTATATAAAATATAAAGTTAATTTATTGTATTTAAATTTCAAGAATAAATAATTGATTAATTCTAAATTGATTAAATTTTATAATAAAATAAGTGTTTATATAAAATAATAGATTAAGAGGTCTTAAAATTTTGAAGTGGATTGAATTTTTATATTATAAAATCTACTTTTAAAACAAAATAGAGTATTTTTTATACTAAACAAATACTATCAAAAAGTTATTAAATTTTGTATTATTATAAAAACACTAACACTATGCAAAAGTGAGAAGGTACTCTTTATATAAAAAATTAAATAAGATTTATATATTTTTTATTTAATTTTTATTTTAAATTTAAACATTTAACTATTATATATTTTTAGTAAATTTATTTTTCTCACAAGAAATGACTCATTAATATAAAGATATAATTTGATTATTTGTAAGAAATAAATTTTAGCTATTTAATTTGTATATAAAAAAAAGTAATAATTATGTATCATTGTATTTTTTAAAAAAAAATTATGAATGTGTAAGTTTTCACTTTTAAATCATGAATTAATGATATTTTATAATAATTATTTATCTAAATAAATTATATATTATTACTTAGAATATATATATATATATATATATATATATATATATATATATA
>CATIWR010285083.1:0-43468 GCA_949677035.1 Omphalea diandra
TGAAGAGAGGAAATGGTTGGCAATCAAATCACTTAATTGCCTAGGCAGTTACTCTAATTCGCATTTGTAAAATCAAAAGTTGCGATCGCGAATTCAAAAAAATGTGAGTAACGGATAAATTTTCTTCGGGAAAAGGCACGTCAATGGTCATATTTTTGAAAAATTGACCAAATTTCGCAGTGGAGAGCAATTTTCATGACCGCGAATTGATATTTGACAACCGAGAGAAATTGACTTGTAATTTGCGATTGTGAAGAAGAGATAGCGACTACGAATTATGAGTATGAGAAAATTTTGAAAACATGTGATCCACTAGAAATAAATCATCACTCATGCATAACATACATAATAATCAATCATAGGATCAAAATTTTCACTTTAGGGAACTTCCATGAAACATTCCCAATTCTCTCTTAACGAAGCTCATCCTTTCTTCATTTAGGGGTTTAGTGAAAATGCCTGCAAGTTGATGATTTGTGTCAATAAATTATAAGACAACATCACCCTTTTGCACATGATCTCTAAGAAAATGATGTTTAATATATATGTGCTTGCTCCTAGAGTATTGGATAGGATTTGTATAAAGATTAATAGCACTTGTGTTATCACATTTGATGAGAATGTGATCAACTATTTTGCCAAAATCCTTTAATTGCTGTTTCATCCAAAGAACTTGGGTGCAACAACCCGTCGCCACATACTTAGCTTCCATGATAGATAAGGCAATCGATACTTGTTTTTTACTAAACCACGAAACTAGGCATTCACCTATGAATTGGCAAGTCTCGAAAGTGCTTTTTCTATCTAGCAAGCTACCTACATAATTTGAATCCGAATACCCTATGAGACTAAATGAAAAATCCCTAGAATACCATAACCCTAAGTGTATTGTGCCATGCAAATACTTAAAGATCCTTTTAATAACATTCAAATGAGATTCTTTAGGGGAGGATTGAAACCTAGCACACATGCAAACACTAAACATGATATTCAGTCTTGAGCCAGTAAGATAGAGTAGAGATCCGATCAGAGCTCGATATCTCTTCTCATCTACTTCTGTACCCAATTCATCCTTATCTAGTTTGATGGCACTGCTCATTGGAGTTTTAGCTACTTTGCAACCATCCATTTCGAATTTCTTTAGCATTTCCTTTGCATATTTGGCTTGGTTGATGAAGATCCCTTCCTTGGATTGCTTGATTTGTAGACCGAGAAAGAATTTGAGCTCTCCCATCATGCTGATTTCAAATTCCTTAGTCATACACTTAGGAAATCTTTACAAAGAGATTCATTAGTAACATAAAAAATAATATCATCAACATAGATTTGAATGATTAATGTATCATGCTTGTATTTTTTGACAAAAAGTATGGTGTCCACCTTCCCTTTCTCAAAATCATTTTTCAAGAAAAATGAACTGAGCCTTTCATACCAAGCTCTTAGAGCTTGTTTCAATCCATATAAGGCTTTGTCCAATTTGAAAACATGGTTTGGAAAACAATGAGACTCAAAACTAGGAGGTTGTTCAACATAGACTTCTTCCTCTATGATGTCATTCAAAAAAGCACTTTTCACATCCATCTGAAAAAGTTTAAAATTCATATGACATGCAAAAGCTAAGAAAATCCTAATGGCCTCTAGTCTTGCAACAGGGGCAAAGGTCTCATCATAATCTATTCCTTCCTCTTGGTTGTATCCTTTGGTAACCAATCTAGCCTTATTTCTAGTAATGAAACCTTGCTCATCTAACTTGCTTCTAAACACTCACTTACAACCTATAATTAGGTGTTCCTTAGGCCTAGAAATAAGTTCTCATACCTTATTTCTCTCAAATTGATTAAGTTCTTCTTGCATAGCAAGTACCCAACTCTCATCATCAAGAGCCTCATCAATTGACTTTGGCTCAAGTTGAGAAACAAATGCAACATTATTATCTAAGAGTTGAGATCTAGTACTTACACCTTTAGAAGTATCACCAATGATTAAGTTTTTGGGGTGATACTTGGAAAATCTCCAATCTTTGGATAGATCTTGTCTTGGCTCATGTTGGTCTTCATCTACTCTTGGTGAATCATTTTCTTCCTTTTCTTTATCAGCTCTCCTTGTAGAATCATCCAATTTTAGTTTTTCAAGATCAACTACAAGATCATCAACAAAAATGTCTTTCACAAGATCAAGTTTACTAGATTCATCAAAAATAATAATCATAGATTATTCAACTACCATTGTACTTTTCTTAAAGACTCTACATGCTTTACTTATGGTGGAATAACCCAAGAAGATTCCTTCGTTTGTTTTGGAGTCAAATTTCCTAAGATTATCCTTGGTGTTCAAAATATAACACTTACATCCAAATACTCTTAGGTATGAAATTTTAAGTTTTCTACCATTCCAAAGCTCATAAGAAGTTTTATTGAGAATGGGTCTTTTGAAAACTCTATTTGCAATGTAACATGAGGTATTAATGGCTTTGGCCCAAAAGTAATTTGGTAAGGAATACTCATTGAGCATTGTCCTAACCATTTCTACCAATGTTCTATTTTTCCTCTCTACAACACCATTTTGTTATGGTGTCCTAGGAGTTGAAAAATTATGAAAAACTCCATTCTCCAAACAATAATTTTCAAATGATTCATTTTGAAATTCCTTTCCATGGTCACTTCTAATAGAAGAGAGGAAGTAACCTTTTTCATTTTGAACTCTTTTTACAAAACTTTTGAAAGCTTTAAATGAATCATTCTTAGGAGCTAGAAAAGATACATATGTGAACCTATAGTAGTTATCTACAAGGACTAGTGCATAATGTTTTTCACCTAAGTTAGCACTTCTAGTAGGTCCTATTAAGTCCATATGGATAAGTTGAAGTGGTCTCTATGTACTTATAACATTTTTTGCTTTGTGAGAGGCATGGTGTTGCTTTCCCATTTGGCATGGTCCACATGTCTTGTCTTTGGCAAAGTTTAGCTTCGGAAGCCATTCCACTAACTTTCCTTTGGATAAGCTTTGAAGAAGATCCATGCTTGCATGTCCAAGCCTTCTATGCCATAACCAAGCTTCATTGCTCAAAGACACAAGACACTTAAAAGATTGGTTAGCCAAATTGTCTAAGTCAATTGAGTAGGTATTGCCTTTCTTTTTACCTTTGAAAATGAGTTCATCATCCACTAAAGTGGTGACTCGGCATTCTCTAGGATCAAAGGTGACCTTATTACATTTGTCACATAATTGACTTACACTTAACAAATTATGTTGTAAGCCACTAACTAAAAGAACATTATCAATTAAAGAACATCCATTCTTACTAATGGTTCCAATGGCAATTACCTTATCCTTGGCATTGTTACCAAATGTGACATCTCCACCCTTTTTTTCTTTTAATGTCGTGAATAGCTTTCAATTTCTAGTCATGTGCTTAGAACATCCACTATCCACGTGTCAATTGCTTGATTTGGTGGTTGCCACATTCCCCTACACAATAAAAGTAAGTTACCTTTTCTTAGATACCCAAGCATACTTAGGTCCTAAGGGGTTAGAGTTTAAAGGGTCCTCTAATTTGAGATGAGCCTTCCAAATGAAACAATGAATGTTAACATGCCCATATTTCATGCAATAATGGCATTGAAGTTTAGACATAAAAGTCTTTCTCCTTTGTACATATTTAGTATGGGTAGGGGGTCTTCTCATACCATGGTAACGTGAATGCATGCATGAACATATATGATGAGTAGGAGTAAAAATTTTTTTATGAGAATGACCATGCTTTTTATTATAAATATAGGCATGGTTAGCTTTTTGAGTTTTGGCTCTATAGCTTTGGGGAGCCTTTCCTTTGCCCTTAAGCTTAGGAGGCTTAGTGTTAGTAGCACTTTTCTTTCCAATTACCTCAATGCTTAAGGTTTGACGTTGTGAAGCCCTAATAAATGTAGTTTGAGATGATGAGGAGGCTTCATTGAAGCCTAAACCATGTCTAACTAGTTGTGGTCTTTGTGACACAATCAATGTGTCTAAAGCTTCTTTTCCTTTGTGGAACTTAGAGATTGAGCTTCTAAGCTCAATGACTTCTCCTTTAAGAGTGTTATTGTCCTTCCTTAATGAAGCCATAAAATAAGATGAAGTGGAATGTTTTTCTATTGAATGTTTGAGTTCTTCATTAGAAGTCCTAAACTCATTTACAAGATCACTAAGAGTCTTGTATTCATCTTCTAATTTTGAGCACCCTTTCTTATAAGCTTTCACTTGTGACTTATACTTGTCACATCTCATGGTTAAAGCCTCTAGAAGCTCTTCATCTATCTCATCAAATTCAAAATCAGAATTAGAATGAGAGGAAGTACTTACCTCATTTGAAAAATCTTCTTGTGCCATAAAGCATATGTTGGCAACCTCTGTTTCTTCTTTTTCTTTACTTGAGCTATCATTCCAAGTGGCTAAAAAACTTTTCTTCTTCTCATTGTCCCATCTCTTTTTCTTCTTTAATTTGGGCCATTCATACTTGATGTGGCCTTGCTTACCACATTTATAATAAGTGACTTCGTTAGATTTCTCTCTTGGATTAGGAGTTGTCTTCTTGAAGCCTTTTCTTTTCTGTCTTCTCTTGATCAAGTCCTTTGTTCGCCTTGAGAGCATTGCTAGCTCCTCCTCTTCCTTGTCACTTTCTTCATCACTTGAGGTGATCTCTACCTCCTTTTCTTTTGTTGAAGCTTTAAGAGCCATGGTTTTTCTTTTTTTCTCTAGTTTGTCTCCTTGGCCTCTTAGCTTCTTCATTTGTTCATCTTTTTGCAAGGCCAACTCATGTGTCAAGAGTTTGCCTTTCAACACATCGGTTGGAACTTTTCAATTTTCGGATTTGACATTTATATGCTGTAAACTCTAGCACCAAATTTATCTAAAGGAAGAGTTTTAAGGATTTTTGTGTTTACCTCATAGATAGTAAAAGTTCTTCCAAATTTTTTCATGTTGGTGATAATGGACAAGAGCCTGTTTGTCTTTTTTGTGATGCTCTCATTGTCTTTCATCAAGAAGAGTTCCCATTCAGTGACATACATCTCCAAACGACTTGACTTGACTGGAGTTGTGCCTTCATGATAGTTCTCCAGAGTCTTCCAAATGGCATGAGTTGTTTGACAGTGTTGCACTCTTCCAATCTCTTCTCTAAAAAGTGAGCTTAAAAGAATGGTCATTGCTCTCTTGTTCTTGCCATTTGATTTCAAGTGTGCTTCAACCCATTTGTCCCTTGGGATTAATTCTTTATTACCATCCATAACCCTAGTGGGTGGCTTCCATTCCTTGATGACCACACCTCAAAGATCCACCACATCTATGTCAAGATAGATCTCCATCCTATACTTCCAATGAATATAATATGTTCCATCAAAGTATGGCTTGAGTTGTGAGTGGATTCCCTCTTGTTTCATGATCTTTATTCACCCAATGAAGGTTTGATTGTAAAGTGAGGCTCTGATACCACTTGTTGGCCCTAGGCACCAAAAAGGAGGGGTTGAATTGGTGTATTAAAAATTAAAAATGGAAAGAGAGAAGAGAAATGCAATGAGAGGAAACACAAGATTTATAGTGGTTTGGGTATAATCGACCCTGCGTCCATTCCCCAGTTCTTCGAAATTGGGTATTTCATTATCTTTCAAAGGTGTTTTCAAGCTTACAAAAAACTTTTACACTTGTATTTTGAAGGGTTACACAACAACCTAAACACTTTGTGTTTTTAGGTTTACCCAACAACCTTTACAACTTATGTTTTAATAGGCTCACACAACAACCTCTCTTAGTGTTTTAACAGGCTCACACTATAACCTATTACAAATTAGTGTTTGTGCTCACACCCAACAATGACTTAAAGAGTAACAAAGAGTGAGTAGTAAAATTGCAAGAGTTTGGGTGTAAAGTTATTAATTCTCCTGCATTTACATCTGTCTGGTGAGGTATTTATAGCCTCTACCCACTAAAGAGACGTTGCAGTAAAACTGGTACAAAATCATTAAAGTATACTAGATAGATTTTCGCATTAAATGCCTGACAGTCATTTCGCGGTCGCTACTACTTATTCGCGGTCACGAATTCCAAATTCCATAAGGAAAACCCCATTTGTATCTAACGACTAGTCCATATGCCTGCTTTTGATTAGTGCACTAGGAAAATATAGTCGTTGCCTTTCACCTGCTCTCAAAAGTAGCGATCGGGATTTATCTTATACAAGACACGACTCTAGACGCGAATTTCTCTGCCAAAAGTGTTCATCTTCTTCTATTGGGTTCGTGGTCGCTACCAACAAGTTCCTATCGCGATTTTTGACTTTCAATGGTTACCTTGGACACTTGTCCAACTGTGATTGTGGATTTATTTACATCTTCAGTTACTTCAATATTCGTGATCATGATTGAGGCAAGTTTTGCATTGCGAATTCGTCTGTCACTTTTGAAGTTCTTCCTTTGGATGAGTCGCAGCCGAGAATGACTCTGCAATTTCATTTGTCTGATCTTCTAGCAAGTCTTCTAATGGATTGCGGTCGCGAATTTTAGATTGCGGTCGTGATTTAGAAGTTATTTAATATACTTTGAAGATTAAGATTTCTATCCAACTTCTAACTTAAAGACTTTCACAAAAATTGCAAAACAACACTAAATAGAAACATTAAAAATGATCAATCCCCTTTGTCAAGATTAAAAGAGGCCCAAGACTTAAGGTTAACTACCTTAGTCCAACATCGTTAAAAATGTGAATAGAGTTAAAGTTAAAGTTGTATTTGAACAGGGTGATTAGGCTTGTGTACACTTTAGAAAAGAGAGATTTCTTGATCATAGGAATGGTAAGCTTAATCCTAGAAGAGGTGGGCCTTTTCAAGTTTTAGAAAGGGTTAATGATAATGCTTATAAAAGTACACTTGCCTAGTGATTATAATGTTAGTACTACTTTTAATATTGTTAATTTATCTCATTTTGACTTTAATGGTGGTTTGATTTGAGGATAAATTTCTTGATGAATGTGGGAATGATGTAAATGGTCTAGTCAAGGATGCAAATGATCTAATTCAATTTCAAGTTCCAATCACAAGAGGAAAGCTTAAGAAGTTTAAAGATACACTTGAAACTTTCATGCAAAGGGAAATTACAAAAAGATTGGTTCAAAAAGATAATGGATTGCATGAAGACTAAATGCAAAAACATGGGAGCATGGATTCTTCAAGAGGTGCTTAGCTTGGTTTAAATGGAGCCTTTTAAGAGGAGTGCATAGCTTAGTTGAAATGGAGCTCAATTCATAGAGAGAAAAAATTTCAGTAGAAGGTTGAACTAGTCATGTGTCATCGAGGGCTAGCACCTATTTATGGCAGAAAGTTACGACACAACCGTGCATATGGTCGTGTAACTTTATGAACCTTTAGCATAATATAGAGACACGACCATGCGCATGGTCGTGCAACTTTGAGTACTTTTGACATAAAAAATTTATAATCTTGAATTCTTTATTAGCCAATTATAGGGCTTTAATATTGTCCTTATTTTATTAAGAAAAATATTAATTAGTTAATTTTAGGAAGAAACTAGTATTTAGGAAGGAATACAAGTCCTCTTAAGTTTAAGAATGTTTTAAAAATATTTTTTTCCATCTTCTATTAGGATTTGTATTAGTTTAAGCCTTATAAGCCTATAAAAGGCCCTAAAAATGAGTTTGCATGCAGTTTTTTCTTATAATTAAAAAGTTTTGTTTAGATTATTCTATTCTTGAATTCTTGAAAAGACTTAGTGATATTATTAAGTGAAGAATTAGTAATTTCACTGATTGGTAGTGAGATTGTTAAGTGAAGGCTTAGTAATTTTAAAAATTGCTTAATTCTAATCTTTGAATTGTTTAGTCAATTTAGGGATTTGAGTCAACGAACTTTAAATTTTTATAACTTAAGTTGCTAGAAATAGATTTTCTGAAGGTATAGTTGGGATTTAAAGATTGAATCCTTTTCTTATTCTTGATCATCTTAGGAAATTCCTGAAACTTTGTATATGAATTGGAAACTCCATAAACTAGTTTGTATCAAACTCCCACACACTAGTCTAGGCTGGCATCTTCATCAACTATTTTATAATAGGATTGTCATCCTTTTTTTCCTTCATAACATGTTCATCTATTTTTTTTCTCAACACTTGGTTCCTTGGGGACCTTTCTGTCAGGATAGTACCTTTCAATTTGAGTTATATGGCTCACTCGTCTTATTTCCTTCTATTCATATCTCACTTCTCGTAGTTGAATCATTCTCTTCCTCTGCTCCTCTTCTATCTCCTCATCCAAACTTTTTTAGGGATTAATAGTTCAAACAACCACAATCTCATTCGAGACCTCCTCAATAGTGGTGATAGCAACTTCCTTAAAAATTTTATATTCTGTCATAAATGTCCCCTAGTTTAGAGGAGGCACATTACAGTAGTTTGGAAGAGGATTCCCTTAGATGTTAGGCCTTCCAAAAATTCAACAAATAATCATCTTATTTTCAATGAGGTCTTCAATCTCATGTCTTAGTTTGTAGCAGCCATCAGTGTTATGACATGCATCTTGATGAAAGGTGCAATAGACATTGACATCACACCCCTTAGGCAATAAATTAAGAGGTGGTCTTGATGTTATAGGCTTTAACACTCCCTTTTTTGTTTTTGCAATCTCTCAAATGCCTTAGATAAAGGCATCCCTAAATCAGTGAATTGTCTTAGTGTCCTCACTATGTTAACATCGGTTGTCTTGTTCCCTTCGGCTTGAGGCTGAGCTAGGGTGCTTCTTCTTCCCCCATACTATATTTTTAACTCAAATCCCAACTCTTCAACCTGTAAACCTGCTTTTCGAAGGTCTTCAAAGTGGACTAACATTCCCTGATTCTAGTGCCAATATTATATAGAGCCCCCTCAACAATAATCCATAGATGCTCTCTCTTCGTAGGCTTTATGGTCACCTCAAAAGTCGTATTCTTCTATCTTCTCATGTAGTCATTAAAGCTTTCACCAATTTTTTGCCTAAAGGGTTCCAAGTCTTACAATGTGACCTTTAGATATGAATTACAAGCATAGTGCCTCTCAAAAGCTTTTGTCAGTTCCTTCTAATCTTCTAAAATAGTATTTAGTTGGATGAAGTACCATATCTTTGTGAACCCTTCCAATGACAATTCAAAAAGCTCTAATAGTGTTTATCAAGACTCTGAATGCCTTCATGACCAGCACATATGAACAAACATTATTATTTGCATTCTAGGTTCCTATAGACTTCGAGAGCTCAAGCATGGAAAAATTAATTGAAAGCCTCTCAGGTTTGCGAGCAAGTAATTCCTCAATATTTGTTCCCTTCTCTAAACCTTTAACACCTAGAGCCTTTTATATTTTCTCCAACTTTTTGGCAAAGTCATGAAATTGAGCATTCTCCTTCTCACTTTTCATAAGTTTATCAAAAACTGTAATAGTACTTCCCAATTCCTTAATAAGCTTGATTTCACCCTAAATAAATCATCATGAATTACCATAGTTTGGGGCACCTCTATTAGTGCTTCCCTTTCTCAATTCTATTAGAAAATGTCACTCCTTTTTTTAGATCTCATTGACATGATTATTCATCTTATCAACAATCCCCTCTTTCATCTTACTGTTGAAATCGACCATCATCTTTTCCAGGGCCTCTAGTGGTATGGTTGCTTCCATGACTAGGTCAACTTTTTAGCTCAAACTTGGTGTCTTACTCTTCCTAGCAGGTCAGTTGTCTTTTCTCTTCCACAGGGGTTTGGGTGGAGTTATGATGGCTATAAGACAAGGGTTATCAGTATGATACATGAACAGGTAATTGATGCATGTATGCATGTTACACATAAATGATTTTGCAAATGATCCTTCTAACCTTATTCCTTGCACACACGAAGTCTAGTAGCTATTTTCTAGGTGGGGCCTAATTCTTATACCATCATAGGTCAATGAATATGTGAGGTCACCTTAGATGAGAAGAGTTAGAGACTCAAAAAAACATATACACAAAAGGTGCTTGATGTGAATTAGTCCAAAGGACTAATGGAATAAACATGGAACTTAAAGCCCAAAAGATAGAGAATGGACTTTTAGTGGATGGAATTAGTGGTTCATTGTCAAACACATATTAAGGCCCATTTAAACTCAATTTTAGTTATGGATATTTTTATGGGCACCTACTAACAAGCCCAACAAGTTGGTGTCAAGTCTAAAATTTCATGTTAGGATAAGTGTGAACATAAACTAGTGTGAAGAAGACATAAATGGATAATGTTATCTTATCTAAAAATAACTTGTCTTATCTTAACATAAGTTCAAACAACATAGGAGCTCTTGTCCTAAGCCAAAACATGTTCCAAATTTGGCCCAATCAAGATTTGACACATTGACTTCAAGAATCTTTAAGATCCTTCTATGATCTTTCCAGATTTTGAAGACTCTTTAAGAATGCATCATATTGGTTGAACTCCTTCCTTATGTAATTATGATTATCTTTTGTTAGTCTTTTAGTCTTTTAAGCAAAATAGGAGATCATGTAAGATTTTTCCTTATGATGGTTGAATTCCTTATTAGCTAATCACATAGCTTTATTTTAGTACTTATTCCATTAGGAAAATCTTTTCTAGTTTTAGGAGAAATATAATTCATTTTATGTTTAGGAATATCCTAGAGTGATTCTTTCCATCTTATCAGGATTTGTATCAGTTAAAGCCTTGTAAGCCTATAAAAGGCCTAAAAAACAAGTTTGCATAATAGCTTAATAATAATTTTCAAGTTTTTGGTGAGATTTTATTCTCTTTCTAGAGTTCTTGAAGGGACTTGGTGAGATTGTTTAGTAAAGACTTAATAATTACATAAACTTTTTAATTCTAATCTTAAATAGCTTAGTTAATTTAGGGTTTGAATTGACACCTTTATATATTTATAACTTAGTTTGCTAGAAACAAGTTTTTAAAAGGTCTTATTGGGATTTGAAGATCAAATCTTGTTACTTGATTCTTTATAGATTTGGGACTTATGCTAAACATTGGGGTAAGAAATCTAATCTAAACTTATTTGCATCATTTTGCATTAGAGCCCTGGTTGCAAAATCAAGTAAATTATCCTTTAACTTCATTACTTTTAGTGTTCTTTGTATTCTTGTATCAATTTGGGTCATATCTCATCCATGATAATCAAATTTGATTAGTTCTTATTCCTACTTGCTCAATTATTTTTTCTTTATTTTTCTTCCATCAAATCAATTTATTTTATCATATTTAAATAATTATTTTGTGATAGAATTCAATTTTCGTTTATTTGCATCAAGAAAATCACAAAAAAAAATCCTAAATTATGATTAGCACTCTATCATTATTCAATTTGGTTTTCCGTGTTTCATTGTGTTTCCATTTTATTTTCCTTGCTATCCCATTAGTAAATTAGCTTATTTTATCATTCATAATCATTTGCATCATTAGAATTCAATTGGAATTACATGTTTTGCAAAATTTTCTAAAATCAGGGAAACTTGCAATTTGAGTGAATCTTTGTGCAATTCAGTTCCAACTTCATTTTTTGTGTTCCAATCCATTTTCAAGCATTAAATTAGTGTGTTTAATCATCATAAATCATATTCTTATAATTAAATTCAGTTTAAAATTTCATAATTTGCAAAATTTCCTTAAATTAAGGAACTTTACAAAATAAGCTAGTTTACTTGTTCTAGTTGGATTTCTTTTATTCTTTCCATTCCAATATGTTTTCTTTATTGATTAACACTTCTTTAGTGTTTAATTATACATTAGAACCTTGTCCCATCGAGAAATTTTTGAAATTTAGAAGTTTACCAAATTTTCCTTAAATTAAGAGATCTTGATTTTTAGCTTATTTCTTGTAATGCCTTCAATGTTTCTGATTCCAATCCAATTATTTTTGTGTCTAATTACTTTCTTAGTGTTTTTTGAGTGTCTAGGACCAAATCACATCATTCAAATTCAAAGGGAAGGTGAAATTATAAATTTTCTCCTAATGTTACTCCATTAAACTTTTATTTGATTTTGTATTATTTTTGAGTTTTTTTTTTTGTAATTATTTCCATTTCAGTTCTGTTTTAAGCTTCCAAGGTTGAAAAAAGTGAAAAGTTTAAAAAAATGTCAAAGAAAAGAAAGAAAAGAAAGAACGGAAGTTAGAATTGCATAAGTACTTGTTTCACACAAAAAAGAGCCAATTTCAATTTTTTTATTTGTAGTCAGCCCAGGTTTAATTTCCCATCAATTTTAAGTTTAAAACACCATCTTGCAACTTCTAAATTCTTTTTTATCTTTAAATTAGTTCTTTAAAAATTTATTTATTGTGATTAATAGTGTTCTTTTCAAATCTTTTGTCTACCAAGTCTTTTTAAGTTTAGTTTTGCTTGTTTGTGATTTAATTGGGCTTAATTTGACATAAAGTAACATCAGTCCTCAAAGAACTTAAAGGAAAGAAACTTAGAAGCTAAAAGGCAAGAGTGTGTGAGATCATAAGAGAAAAAAGAAACCTTATTATGAAAAACATGATAGGAGCGTCATCATTTTGAGTGTAAACATGTGAGGGAGTGATTTTGTGAGGATTTTATTTTGTTATTTCTAATCATGGAAAATCTTAATGATGAAGAGTTTGATGTTGTTAGTAGTAAAAAACATTTATTTGTATCGAGATCTTTAAGTGCCTAAATTAAGTATGGTTAAGAGTAAAGAGAATACATTTTTCATTTTAGATATAGAGATGATGGTAATCTTTGTCTTGTTATTATTGATGGTGGTAGTTGCACTAATGCGGCTAGTACCTATATTGTTGAAAGGCTTAAATTACCAACTTTGAAACATCTTAAGCCTTCATAAATTTTAATGATTAAATGATAGTGGGGAAGTAAAAGTTACTAGGCAAGATAAAATTATGTTTGCCATCGGTAAATATAAAGATGAGGAGCTATGTGATATAATTCCTATGCAAGCTAGCCATATTCCTTTAGTTCGACCGTGGCATTGTGATAGGAAAGCTAAACATGATAGGTTCTCTAATACTTACCAGTTCAATTTTTGGGATAAGCATATTGTACTATCTTTTTATCTCCTCAATAAATTTATGAGGACCAAAAAGTTTTGACGGAGAGACAAAGAGTGTTTGAGAAAAAAAAGAATTAACAAGGCAATAGGAAAGCTATGAGAACATCCATGAAAGGTGCGAGCAAAAAGTGGTAAAAGGAGAGGAGAAAGTGGGTGCACATAACAAAAAAGAGGTGCATGTAAAAAAAGAGGGTGTGTAAAAGAAAGCCCTAATGTTGAAAGAGAGTGATAAGAACTATTTTCCAAAGAGCCTATAATAATGTTTTTATTCCACTAGATGTATTACACTACTAACCAAATTTATAATCTTTTGTATATTGCTTTTATGTCTCTTTTACAAGGTTATGAAGAATGGTTTTCCATGGAGAAGCTTAGCAAATAGGCCAACTTAACTCTTAATGCTTTTGATGGCAGTGCTAAATTGAAGAGTAAGGTGGTTACAAATTTGTGTAAAAGGGAGTTTTCTAATCTTTATTTAGATATTTGTACTTGTTTTATTTGTTCTAAGTGTAACATTTCTTATTTTAAATATTACTTTTATATCTCTAAAGTTTCTTATAGTATATTTTCCTTTTCAAAACCTTATTTTGGCAATTATAGTTGTTCTTCTAGTATAGGTCATTTACTTCCTTTTCAAAATTCTTTTTGTATATCTTTTTTAGGTTTAAATCAATTCCAATGCGATTCTTCTTCCTTAAAACATGATTTTAATAGAGTGATTCTTTTATTTTTTGTTTAAATATTTTTTATCCTTCTTCTTTTGGTGTAGAACATTTGATTCTTTATCTTCTTATTTTGTTCTTAATCTTTTCTTTATTTTAAACATGTGTTTTCTTCTTTTAATTCTTGTTTTAACATTTCTAAGCGTTCTTTCTATACAAAATGTTGTTTTCTCTTCTTTTCACCTTTACTTTTATATTTCTTCTTCTAGTTTTAAATGTTTGTAATGTTTTGATTCTAGGTTTTACATTTCAAATTTTCTTTTATGTTTTGTTGCTTTAATTATAGTAGTAAACATTTGTTTGGTTCTTCTAAAGGTTGAGTTTGGATTTCTAAATTTTATTTTCACTATAAACATTTTAGAACTTATTTTTGCTTTGATTATAGTATTTCTTATAAATTTCTTTTTTATTTTGAATGTTTAGGGTATAGGAAAAATTTTGAAAATTATGTACGATTTAGGAAAGAGGTTAGGCAACCCTAAACTGCTTGGATATTAGAATCTAGCCTTTGGGCATCTTTGGTTCACTTTTAACATTTTAGTCTAGTTATTGACTAGTCTAATTGTCTCCCTTAAGCAAACATCTAAACGTGATTCAATTAAACAAACTACTTTATCAACTTAAAATGGGAAAAGGATCATGCATCATGGTATAGGGTCTTCAAATGCATTATATCCATCCATACACATAATTATCCATAATAGGAAGGGGGTCATGTGACATGGCATAGGGTTTTCACATGCATTATCATCCATCCACATAAGTGTAACCATGCATAATCACATAATCCTTATGGAAAAAGTAGTTAAGACCAAGTTCATGGTCTAATCCCAAGTAACCACTTACACCCAAAAAAATAATCAAGATAGTAATGGATCAAATAAAAACAAATAAACAAATCATTAAAAACTATAACACATTGGGAAAAATCCAACATGGCAGTAGCTAGAATGCCCACATCAAACTAAGGAATCAAAAGCTTAGAAAACATTATTCATATGACCACACATGGATTTCTTACACAAATAGGGGTGCTAAGGTCAAAGGAAACTAAAGCTCCTTACTTGATTATCCCCTTAAGGTGTCAAAAACATAACCAATAACATAACATAAGATCAAATAAATAATAAAACACATTAGCATTTTGAGTAAGAATACTTAAGAAAGTCATTTTGAAAACTAACAAAAACTCCATTTTGAAGTGAATGGAAGTCCTACGACATTTGACCTCATCTGATTTGATCATTAAAGTCACTAAACATCATAAAAAATACTTTGAAAAGAAAGGAATTTGAAGGGACCAAAAAGTAGTTATCTATTGTGTTTACGGTAAAACTAGGCTATACAACTATGGAGAAGTGTTGTACAACCTACATAGAAGGTTGTACAACCCTTACTTTGTAGGTTTCAAAGAAAAAGGAAAGAAAAAGAATGGAGAAAGAAGAAGAGGAGAAGGGGTTATCTCAAAGATGTTTCAATGTTATCTTTGCCCTCGTAAGCACATGGTTAAATTAATATCCTCCAATGTTGCTTAGGGCATGCACAAACATAAAAGGAAAAGATCTAGTTCTACCTTAAAGAGAGTGAAGGGAGGTTAAGGTTTAGAATTTATTTTGGCAGAGTTTTGTTAAGGTATCCAAAAGCACTCCTCTCTCTTCAAAATGAGGGTATTTATAGATGTTAGATGGGTGCTCAGTGCCAAAAATGGTTCTAGTTACATTATTAATGCATCTAATCATATAGCATAAAAGTGTTATACTAGAATTAGGGTTTGCATGTGAGCTATACAACAAAGAATAGGTTGTACATCCCTATGTCAAGGTTGTACAACCTTAAGGTTTAAGAAGGGATCAATTTGAGAAGTTTCTCTAGACTAAGGTTTTAAAAAGGTTATACAACCTTATAGGAGGTTGTATAACCTTCCATTGAGAGCTGTACAACCCTATTTGATGAGCTATATAGCCCACTAAACTTGGCTAACAGCCCTAGACTTAGCTTAAGTTTGTTTTTCAGTCTTAGGCTTAGACTTGGTCTTTGGACTTCTCCAAGGCTTACTAAGGTCTTTTATCCCTTACATTATGTTATTCCTTTTGCATTTTGGTGATTTGGTTTAGAAATTTTCATCATTGGGCTTTATTTTTAGAGGTCTATAATATCATGCTTATAATTTTCCACTTGCATTATAAGGCTTGGAAAATAGCATTTAATGAATGATGTTAGACAAGACATAATAAAGCAAAGTATATAATATAAACATTAGTAAGGATACCTAAGGATATAAATTCCCTAGCAACTCCTTGAGCAAGTGCTAACACTCTTAGCAGCCATCTAGCAAGTACCAAGCTTCGTGGCAACCTTTTAGTAAGTGCCACAGTTGATCATCTTTTTCCAGTATCCCTCGTGTAAGTACTAAGATTCTTTCTTAGTAATCCTCGAGCAGATACTAAGTTTCCTATCAACCCTTTAGCAAGTCTCAAGGTTGATCATCTTCTTCCAATAGCCCTCCAGTAAGTACTAGACACTTTCTTAGAAGCCCTCAAGTAGATACTAAATTTCCTATTAGCTTTCTAGCAAGTGCCAAGGCTGATCACTTCTTCAAGCAGCCCTTGAGCAAGTATTGAAATTTTTTTTTAGTAGCCTTTGAGAAGATACTAAGCTTTCTAGTAACCCTCTAGCAAGTACCAAAGTTGATCATTTTCTTTCAATAGCCCTTTAGCAAGTACTGGGATTCTTTCTTAGTAGCCCTTGAGTATATACTAAGCTTCCTAGTAGCCCTCTTGAAAGTAGCAAAGTTGTTATGGTAGTTATCTAACAGGAACCAAGCATTCTCTTTTGAATAGATTGTTTCTTGTAATCAATATAACTCTTGCATTCTTAATGTATGCTTTAGTCTTTCTAACTAATGATTTTTGTCTCAAGGATGCCCCCTAAATAGTTCTTTGTTATTCAAGTCATTCTAGCATTTGTAAGATTGAATTTGTGCCTTTATAACCCTTCTAGCTACCATGGGATTCCATCCTCATTTAAAGATAATGGACCTAGAGCCTAGATGTTGTAGGAAGCGCTTCTTCGAATCATGTTATTTTGTAAAGAAAGTTATTCCTTAGGTTATATCATTTTAGAGAGAGAAATCCTTCTTGAAAATATTTCTAGGGCCTTAGAAGGAGTCTGTTTAGCATTGAAAAGCATTATGATGATCTAATATGAATCAGGAAGCAATAAAAGCATTTTGGTAAGTGGTCGCCCTTGACTCTTTTAGGAGACTAGGGGTATTTTGGTAAATTATCCATTCTTGGACTCTTTGGGAAGCTGAGGGTATTTCGATAATTTGAGCATTCTTAGACTTTTTTTGGAAGTTGGGGGTATTTTAGTAATTTAGGCATTCGTGGACGTTTTGCAAAGTTGGGGGTATTTAAGTAATTTGGTTGTTCTTGGGCCTTAAGAGGGGAATTGGGCTTGATAGGGAAAATGAGAAACTGAGTTTGCTAGGCCTAATCCAGGGCAGCTTAGCTAGTTGGGCTATATAGCTGGCCTAGGTTGTATATCTTTGTATGGTTGTACAGGCCTACTTAGGCTGTATAGTCTAGGGCCACTATATAAGGGCCCCAAGAGCACCTGGTCTCATTTGCATCTTTCTCCTCTGTCTTTAAACTTTCCCTCTCTAGACTTTAGACTTAGTTTTTAGGCTTCCTTAATTCCTTTAGATGATTGTCATGGCAGAAGTTTCTCAACAATGAGATGTTTGACATTTTGAAGGAGTTTGCTGATGAGGACTTTTCGGCCCTTGAGCAACTGTGATCCCAGTGGGTATTCAAGTGGGTAAGTCCATTGAGAAATGTAACTGCGAAGATTATTCCATTGGCTATCCTCTAGTTGACAATATACCGATAGTCTACAACTAGTACCATCACATTGTAAGAGATGCCTCGGGATCGGTGAGTGTCCTTTTCTCTTATTTTTTTATTTTATATGCATTTTATCGTTGTAGGCTTTAGGCACTTCCCCTTTATTTTCAACAAAATTTATTTTCTGTTTGCGAGTCTAGTTGATTGCCTTAGTTCAAGTACCTTACGCTTTATTCTACGATCTGCATATGGAAATAATTAAAATCAACTTATAGAAAGATTCCTAAGCAATTATGACACATACTTAAATAATTTAGTATCTCTGCAAATTTATTTTTCTTGTTGTGTTTTGCCTTTGATATTTTTTAGGGTTCACCACCCTTTTGCCTTCAAACTACGATAATCGTGTAAATGTTTTATTCCTTCTTTCCTTTTCCTCTTTGTAAGGGATTGTATCCTTTTAAAAAAGAGGTAGCTCTAGTGGGCCTACTAGGGCATGGGGTCATAATAAGCACCCTCAAGTCATAGCCTGCCTAAAGAGGATCGAGATCTATAACTTCTTACATATGCTACCTGATGAGACACCTAGGATCGACTTATCGATGGTGCATTCCTTGGTGAAGCGATGGATGGGCACTACCCACACTTTCTACTTACCATTGCTTAATGAGCTTACGATCACTTATGAGGACTTCACTTTCTTAAATAGGTTATGGTTCATAAGTATTTTGCTACTTACCGACTTTGACATTCACCACCCAGTTCTCTAAAGGGATTATTCAAGGAAGGTTTTGGGCTGCATTCCCCAGTTGAAGGGTTCAGGACTGTGATGAGAGCAAGCATTCAAACTAGTGCATTGTTGTTACTGATGACAGCTCCATCAATGTGGTGGACTAACATGCTCATTGCTACCTATTATACGCCTTGTCAAGATCCATGTTCTCAAATGCTTCTTAAGGTAGCAGAACTATACTTGGTGCCCATGCTAGAGGATTTGGATTTGTTGGACCACTTCAAATAAAGGTCTATAGCATTAGCTTATCTCTACCACTAGCTTGACTGGTGCTCTATTGGGTTCAAGCCATATGTACAGCTCATGGAGAGTCCTCATCATAAGTTTTGCTTGCTTCCTCAATTTATTTGTTCCTTAATTCTACCTCGTAATTTTAAAGCCCATGTTATCTCTTATTGACAAGTATAACCCATTGAGCTAGGCCTACTACATAGGTTGGATCCCATAGACGATGTGGAGGGTGACTACCTTCAATTTGCAAGGTAGAGCATAGTGAAATATAAGGATTATCTTGTGGCTACTAGGCATGCTCGCCTGAACACAATCACCTTGGACTAAGTATTCTTCTTGCATAAGCATTATTATGTTAATCATGATTATCTATTGCATTGTTTAATATTATACTTACAGTGTTTTTTCATCTTTATTGCATCTACGTCTCGACTGAAGGGGTCCTATGGCAACTTAAGTACTAGTGGTGGTTGAAGCTGAGGTTATCTCCTACGGTTGCCAACTGATGGTGGGGCCTTCATTTGAGAGTGGTACTTAGGAGAGTGCATCTTCAACTAGCGTGATGGTCTTAATGAGCAGCCTATTTTGTAGCATTCACCTACGAGCATATTTTGGGTGAGGGACCTTTAGGGTGAAGACCTTACCACTATGTTGTGATATATGACAAGAGAGGAGCTATCTTCTATAGGTGTCCCTTATAGGTCCTACATGATCAGTGCACTCAGAAAGAGCTTCCCTTTATCTAATGCAGCCATTTGTGCATTTCACTAGTATGCACCTGATAAGTACATTATCTCTTTGCATTTACTATACCTCGATTATAATACCAATCGTACTTTTGATGACATTCCTTTTTCCTTTCTTGCAGAGGTAGAGGCCATGGTGGACCTAATCATAATGCTGAAGAGGGTTGTGACATAACAGTTGCACTCTATGTAGGTTAGTGAAACATAGATAAAATAATACATATATGCATGTTCATGGCTTACATCTTGTGCATTTTGCATCCCAAGCATCATAATCCTCGTGTTTCTTATAGAAGATGATCTAATGTTATAACCCCGAGATCAAGAAGAGGGATCAGTGTATTGCTAAAGTGAAAGTGGAGATGGAGCATCTAGTTTAAAAGGCCAAAGAGCATGGATATGTGGATACGGATGGTGAGGCCACAGATTCAGCGGTGACCCCTTTTAGGAGTGGAGGTAGTTGAGCTGTGGAGACAATGAACCCCCACCCCCTTTTTTTTAACTGCTTAAACATTTTTCCTTTTTCTTCCATTCTAATACAAGTTATTTGATAAATATTTGTATAGTTGCACAATTTAAAGGTGATCTGAAAGCCCCATTTTTAGATGTTTGCTTGAGATATGTTTGGCAAATTGAGGTAGCATTGCCTCTATTTACTATCGAGCTTTGATATTTTATCTGTTAATACAAAGATCTAATTTTCTTTCCCTGATTATACGTCGTAAAACATGCATTAGTTCTATTTTATTTACATATATACCTTACATGACAGGTACCTAAATTGTCACCAGTCTTAAGAACAAATGAAGTGTTGCTTATCCTACGTTGGTGGAGTATGGGATATACAACCTAGCTGGAAGACTTTATAGCCTTAATCAGAGGTTGTACAACCCATGGGTCTGAGCTTGTTGCTATAAGAACCCATCTCAAAATTATTCTCTTCATGTGCTTCCTTTGACTCCCCTAATATGGCAAGAACCATTATAAGGACTGTCCCACCCCAAGTTTGATTTGATCTACCATGTGCAAGTCTTTCTACTCTTCATTACCTCTCTAATGTTCATCTCGACTCTCATTTTATGCTGACGACTTGTGATTTGTAGGATTCCACTGCCTATATATTTCACTTTATGGATACTAAAATTTGTCCTCTATTGGAGAAATTTTATGTTATTCTTGCCTATCGTGTCACAGATGCATATCATATTATACTACATCAGCTAGATTACTAACATGTTAGAAAGATGATAAAGTTGCTTGAGTTCTAAGAAAATAATGTACCAAGGTATACATTAGGTGAGGAGAAAATTCTTATGGCTCTTTTTAGCACTATTTTCCCCTCTAGGGGTCATGCTCGAGCTGCCCAGGCCCACATTGCGACTACTATTCTTATGGATGAGTATTTATTAATAAGGGAGGATAGGGATATTGATCTGCAGATCCTTCCACTCTTGGACGAGACTGAGTTAAGGATAACTTCGGTGTTAATGATTCTAAGCAAGACTATTATAAGGCTTGACAGAGTGGCTTTGGGGGCCAATGATTCCTTCACATGGAGCCCACTATTACTTCACGTATAAATTTTTTGTGCAATCTATTCTTTTTTCTTTCCCTTCCTTTTTCTTTTTTTTAATTCTTTTATTGCTTGAAATTTTACCTAGACTATCTTTACAGGTTTTCAATCTAGTGGGTTGCTCAATTTTGCTTAGGTCACCCTTTTAGGTTTTTAACCTAATAAGCATTTTTCTTTTTCTCTTTTTTCTTCCTTTTTTTCAAATATGGTTGCAAGAGATGCTAGGGCTACTAGTTGCCTCGATTATGGATACGAGGCTTTAATATCTGTAGCATCACTCGAACTGTCGCCTAACTAGACCAACCACCACTAGGGCCATATGGGTTGAGTGGATGTCCCACATTATTGTTATCGACATTCACTGGAACTGTCCTTAGTGGAACCTATCATGTAACATCCTCAACCCAAATCATATGCATTTTAATTATGTTATATTTGAATATATGCATTGGATAAATAATTGTTTAGACGTGTGAATTGGAGAAACACGACGATGACACTTGCACCATTACATTTGGGACACTTGAACATATGTGTAATGTTTCTACGGTTGCATGGAAAATTATCTTATGTTGTGTGCATGTTATAGTATCATGAATAATGGTATTTTAGAGCTTATTTAAAAGTATAAGGAGCATATAGGGATTAGGAGATGGATAAAGGTGCTTAAGGAGTGAAGAAGAGGGATTAAAAGAGGAAAAATGAACTTCCAACCAATACAAATGAAACACCATGATTTTGTCTTGTTGTAATAGGCTTACAAGTGTAATTTTTAACCCTTTAGGATCAGAATTGAGGGGTTAGACATGAGATACATCAGAATAAAGAGAGAGCTAAAAAAGAAAGAAAGAAAGGAAGAAAAAGAAGAAGAAGAAGAAGAAGAAGGAGAGGAAGAAAAGTGAGTTGCCTAGGAGAATTATGGAGTATTTGAGATAGAACTCTTGGATGCAAGTTGAAATTCAAGAGAACAAGAGTTAATTGTGTTGATTTTGTTGTTAGAGCATAATTTTGTACCCATGATTTCATAACCCTAGAAGAGGAATTAAGGAAAATGAAAAATATGAAAGTTGTAGCTTGACGTCTCATATAAATGCATATAAAACATTTTGCTTGATTTTGTGTGTGTGAGGAAATATGGCTCCTTCATTAGGGCTGGTTCACAACCAACCAAAATGACCTCAGTCTTTTTGTTTTCTTATATTTTGATGGCCTTATGTTCTGATTTTGACAAAGTACAAAACATGAAATTTGTAGATTTATATCCCCTCTAAATAAATTTCATTCATTTTTGATTGATTTGCTATTTGGAAAGAGATATGGCTCATTGATTAGGACTAACCCTGTACACGGATGAAACCTCACCTTTCTTTTAATTTTGTTTTCCAAGAATTTGATGGCCATAGATTCAAAATTTGATGATGGTACAAAATTGAAAGTTGTATATTTATGTATGATCTATATACATGTGAAATATTTTTGCCAAATCTAGTATGGTTGTTGAGATATTGTCCCATCATCATGACTACTTGTCAACATGTTGCAATCCTGCTCACCCTAAGATTTGGTCCTTTGATTTGGTGACTTTATAGACTGAATTAGATAATGAGTAAACATGAAAAATGTTCCTTTATATGTTTTGTAACTGATGGTAGATTATTATTGCAACTAGATTTATAAAATTTGAGATACACCAAAGAATGTAAGACTTACTTAGACTGAGATGACATTGCAATAGGGCAAAATTCAAAAATTCAGTACATTTTCTGTCTGTTTGATGTTGGCTTGAAATTTGAATATGTTGCATCATTATGTTCCTAGTTTGTTTGAAAAAAAGAATCAAGTAATTTGGATGATTATATCTAGAGTTATTTCTATGAGAGTATAGTAAGCTCAGGCTGCCATATAAGAAAAATATGCATAAACACTAGGTCCACTGCATGAATCATGCCATAGTTGCATAACAAAATGAAAATCTTTCTTTATCATCATGGATTGATTTGGTGTATTGAAATAGGTCCTCAAGGCATTAAAGATAATAGTGGGAATAAATCGGGATAGTCCATGGCTTAATAAGCTTGAAGGAAGAAGTAAGTAAATAGCTAATGGTACTATACATGTGATTTGTTAAATGCCATGAACATATACTCAATGGAATGAAATGTTGTTTAATGTGATGATATTGAGGAATACATTGATGAAAAGATTATTATACTCTTGATTTATTTATTTTCATGAAACATTGATAAATTATGACTTGGGAATGAGAGTATGCGGTGATATGAGCTGTCAAAGTTATGGGTGTTGTTATTAGGCATTCTATTGCTAAAATTTTGGTGGATTTATAGTTGATTTGTTGAAAGAATAATACTTGATGTTGTTGGCAAATTAACACTATTCATAGCCTGTGTGGCAATAACATTCGATAGCCTGTGTGACAATGATATTTATAGCCTGTGTGGCAATAAAATATAATAGCCTATGTGGCAATAACATTTGATAGCCTGTGTGGCAATGATATCTATAGCCTGTGTGGCAATAAAATATAACAATCTATGTAGCAATAACATTTGATAGCCTGTGTGGTAATAAAACATAACAGTCTATGTGGCAATAACATTCGATAGCCTATATGGCAATGATATCTATAGCCTACATGGCAATAAAATGTAATAGTCTGTGTGGCAATAACATTTGATAGTCTGTGTGACAATGATATCTATAGCCTGTGTGGCAATAAAATATAACAGCCTGTGTGGCAATAATATTCAATAGCCTGTGTAGCAATGATATTTATAGCCTGTATGGCAACAATATTTATAGCCTATGTGACAACCTAAAAAGAAAGCCTTTGTGGCAATGATATTGATAGCCTATGTGGCATTTAGGAGTAAAAACTCTTTATTTCATGCATGGATATGATGATGAGTTATTAATATTTAAATGTTTGTTATGTTATTTGAGATTGAAGTATCATTATGCATTTACTTACTGAGTATGCAAGCTCATTCTTTTGCATTAAATTTTATTTCAGGAAGAGTATACAAAAGATTGCGTCCAGTTACATTTCGAAGTTGTTGTCTAGCAATCTAATAAAGGTTGGGCCAATATGCAGTCTATCAGTATTTTAGTTTGTTTAGCCATGTATACTTTGTTGTAAATAGTTATTATGTTGTGAACAAGAGACATTGTGTAAGAAAAAAATACAAATTGAAATCAGGTCTTTTAATGACAATGAATAGACTAAGAGAATTTTAATGATTAGTAAATGGGATTTCAAATATCGCGTGTTACCCTGACGACTTACGAGGATTGTGTCATTCTTTCTAGCTTGGCTTTAGGCACATTTTATGTAACATCCTCAACCCAAATCATATGCATTTTAATTATGTTATATTTGAAAATATGCATTGGATAAATGTTTTTTTTTTTACATGTGATTTGTAGAAGCATGACAATGACACTTGCACCATTATATTTGGGACACTTGAACATATATGTAGTGTTTGTATAGTTGCATGGCCAATTGTCTTATGTTGTGTGTATGTTATAGCATCATAAATAATGGTGTTATAGAGCTTATTTAAGAGTATAAGGAGCATTTAGGGATTAAAAGATGGATGAAGGTGCTTAAGGAGTGAATAAGAGGGACTAAAAGAGGAAAGTGAACTTCCAACCAATAGGAAATGAAAGACCATGATTTTATATGTTATAATATGACATTTAGGGTCAGATTTTGAGGAAAAACTGTGAGGTATTACAGATAAAGAGAGAAAGAGAGAGAGCTAAGGAAGAAATTGCTAATCTAGGAATCGGGGAAGCTTGGATTATCGTTCTTCAGTGGGTTGTTATGCTAAGTATTCTGAAATTGTCAGCCTTTTGATCACCTTCTTGGTTACATACTTAATATCAAATTCAGTGTGCATGATCAACCACATTGCTAATCTCCTAGTTAGAGAATGGACCTTATGTAAGTACCTAATCATATCCAACTTTGAAACCACCTCCATTAAATATGACTAAAAGTAGTGTCATAACTTCTTCATTGCCCAGGCTAGCACTAGACAAGTCTTCTCCACTTGATTATACTTCTCCTCATAAGATAGCAACTTCTTATTGAGGAAATATAATGGGTGCTTACTTCCCACTTCACCCTTTTGAGCTAGCATAACACCTATAGAACTATATTACACTGTCAGATACAAAGTTAATGATTTCTCAGACCTTAATGGCTTTAATACTGATGGGTCACAAATAAGGGTAAATCTCGCTATGAACCAATTGATGTATTGCAAGCAGCCTAAGAAACCTCATATCACCTTTTCTATCTTAGGTACGAGCATGTCTTAAATTGCTTTGATCTTATTGAGATTTATTTTAATGTCTTTCTCACTGATAATATGTCCCAACAACATACCAAAGGTAGGTCTAAACACACATTTCTTCATATTCAACCTCAAATAATACTCGTTGACTTTTTTCAAGAACCTTTCAAGAGCCTTAAAATGCTCTTCCCTTATTTTTGACTTCACCATCATGTCATCCATGTACACTTCCACTTTTTTATGGATTAAGTCATGTAACAAGGCCATCGTCATTCACTAGTACGTCATTCTTGCATTTTTCAACCCAAACAACGTCACCTTATAGTAGTACATCCCTATTTTGTGATGAATGTTCTCTTTACCTTACCCATGATGGCCATGAGAATTTGGTTGTACCCAGAGAACCCATCCATAAAGGAATACATAACATACATTACGACAATATCAAATAATACGTCAATATGTGGCAAAGGGAAATCATCCTTTAGGCTTGATTTGTTCATATCCATGTAATCAATGCACATCCTTACTATTTCATCCTTATTTAGTATCGATACTATGTTGGCTAACCACTCTGGGTAGTCTAGCACCTCTAAAAACTTGGCATTCAACTGTTATGCTACTTCTTCCTTAACTTACTAGGCCTGATCAAGTCTCACCCTTCGTAGCTTCTATTTTACTGGCCTCATGTATGGGTAGGTTGGAATTTTGTGTTTCATAATTCACCTATCAAGCCCTTGGCATGTCTTTATATGTTTAAACGAAAATCCTTTGATATTTCTTGAGTAACTGCTCAAACTTCCTTCACTTCTTTATTATGACGTCGCTGGCAATGATCAAGATTTTCAAATTTTCATGTGTGTGCTAAGATAAAATGCAGTGGTATGCATAGAATTAATGTCAAATATGTTCATGAAATGATGCATGCCATACACACTACCATTAGGAAACACATCACGCAAGTAAGCAAATTCATCATTGAAAAGAAATACAACATCATCATCTAGTCAGTTGGTTAGAGTCTCATCTACTTAAACCTTCTCCTGTTATTTACCCCTCACTCTATCAATCAAAACCTCAAGATCACTATTTTGCAAGATCTACCTCTTTCCTATCATTTGTACTAATGACAACCTTGACAATTCCCTTAAAACTCTATTTCATCTTATCATCCCCTAGCTTAATCTTTAGAAAGCCTGCCAAAAGTGTTACAGCATCTGCCTTAGTAGGCTCCATTTTCATTATAGAGTTCTTTATTTTTCTCTACATACTTCCTCAATGGAGTTCACATTCATACTTTTAATATCCTCTAACTTTGATCCTTATGTAAGTGGCTTCACTGAATTTGCACGACCTAGTGTGCTCCAATTTTGGATCTACAAAAGGGTGCAGTTTGCTTTGTCAAGTCATACTCTTTCCTTGCATGATCTTCCCTAGTAACCCAAAAATTCTAATTCAATAAGTACAACCTTACATGTTCATTAGTGATCTTCTTCGTATCCTTTTATGGCCATGTAATCTGAGGACTAAAGAGAACCACAAACTGACTTTATTTTTTATCATCCTTTGTGCCTATAACCTACTTTCCTTTCTTTTTCTTCTTCTTATTCCCATCTTCTTCTTTAGATGATTCTTGATAATTCTAATATCCCAGTTCACCAACATCTAGCTGGAAGAAAGCCTTTTTAAGTTTGTATATATCCTTACTCAATAACTTTCCTTTCTGAGTCAACCCTAGCTCAAACTTCTTAGCAGCCTCTCATTCTTTCACAATGAAATCTGATAGTGGTCCACGTGAGTCCCTTACTCCCTTACTCTTACCATCAACTCCTCATTATAATACCCCAACTCTTTCCTAGTTGTGTGAGTGGATATCTATAGAAACTTAGGTATGCTAATAGAATTTTTCCCTAACCCTTATCCTAGAAGAAAGTTCATATTTTTCATAATTCCCATCACTTTTGGATCAACCCATTTATCTATGACTTTGGCAACCAAAAACCCTTGGTGATGTAGAACAACATGCTTAAAATTGACAAAATCTCCCATACCTCAGAATAAATGGTCACAATCTCTCCTTTGTAAGGAATCTTAATTTGTTGGTGAACAGTGAAAGGCAAACCACCGAGAGGATGACACCATGGCCTTCCTAATAAAAGTGAGAAAGTAATTAGAATGTACGAGGCTGCGAACTCCACCATGGCCTTAACTACTCATGGTTTCACCATAATCTTGAATACACCTGCAGCTGGCCTTCTACTATCATTGTAAGCCCTAACGACACTATCAGAAGCCTTCAAGTCCTAATTGGACAAACCAAACATATGCAATAAATTATTGGGCAAATGTTAATCTCAAATCCATCATCGACCATCATGCATAACATGTGCGTCCCTTTTACCTTACAGATGAACAAGTCTAAGTTGTTATCCCTTCCCTTCAATTGCAGATCATCATCTAAAAAAGCTAATTTACCCTTATGAGTCACTAATGTAATAACATCTTTTAGTGTGGCTTCACTATAAATGATTAGGTTGGATAAAGCTTCTACCATAGCTTCACTATAGGGTTGTCTTCCTTTTTCTCTGTCGCAACAAGTTCGTCTGCCCCTTTTTCAACTATTGGTTCCTTAGGAGCTTCAATATTAGGATAGTATTTTCCACTATGTGTCACATGACTCACATACTTCATCTTCTTCTCTTCATCACTCTCCTCCTATAGTCAGATCATTCTTTCCTTTTGTTCTTTCTTAGCCTCCTCATTTGAGGTTTATTGTGGATTGATAGTGCAAACAATAAAGACCTTAGTCATAATTTACTTAATAATGGTAATAACAACATCCTCAAGAATTCTAAAATCTATCATAAATGTCCCTAACTTGGAGGAGGGACATTATAATAGTTCAGGAGAAGGTTCCCTTGAATGCTAAGCCTTCCGAGGTTTGGCAAAATGTTGTCTTATTGTCAATAAGATCTTGGATCTCATGCCTCAACCTATAGCAATCATCAATATTATGACCAACTCCTTGATGAAAAACACAGTAAGCATTAGTGTCATTTCCTCTAGGTAACATATTAAAAGGTTGTCACGATGCCAAAATCTTCAGTATTCCATTCTTCTGTTACCTTTCAAATGCCTAAGATAAAGGCATCCCCAAATCTGTAAAACTATCATGGCATTCTCATTGCATTAACATCAATTGTCTTGTTTCCCTTAGTCTGAGGCTAAGACAAAGCATTCCTTCTTCCCCCATACCGTCTTTTTATCTCAAAGTCTAACTCTTAAGCTTGCAAACCCATCTCTTAAAGGTCTTCAAAGTTTCCAACCAATATTTCTTTGATTCTGATGTCGATGCCAGGTAAAGCCCTTTTATAATCATTCTCACTTGTTCTCTCTTCATAGGCCTTGTAGTTGCCTCTGAAGCTATCTTCTTCCATCTCTAAATGTAATCATTAAAGCTCCCATTAGCTTTTTGCTTCAAATATTCTAAATCTTAAAATATGACCTTTAAATATAAATTGCATGCATACTCATTCTTAAAAGCTTCAGTCAACTCCTTCCAGTCTTCCCTGATAGTCTTTAGTTGATTGAAGCACCAAGTTTTAATATACCCTTACAATGACAATTCAAAAAGCTCCAACATAGAGTCTGTCAGGACTCTAGATGCCTTCATATTTAACACATACGAATAGACATGGTCCTTTGCATTATGAGTTCCTATGAACTTAATTAGTTCTAGCATGTGAAATTTAGCTAGTAGCATCTCAAGTCTATGAGCAATTAATTTCTCAATGTTTGCTCCTTCCTTTAAAACCTCAATACCTAAAACTTTGGGTATCTTCTCTAGTTGCTTGGCAAAGTCATAAAACTTAGTGTTTTCCTTCTCATTTTCTACAAGTTTGTCTTGAATGGTAGTCATACTTCCTATTTTCTTGGAAAGCTTGCTTTCATATTATTCTTTCATCCTAAACAAATCATCATTAATCATCACAAGTTGGGGCGCTTCCATTAGTGCCTTCGCTTTGTCAATTCGATTGGCAGAAGTCTCTTTCTTTTTTAAAATTTCATTGACATGTTTGTTTACCTACTTAATAATCCTTTATTTCATCTTGCGATTGAAATCAACCATTATTTTATGTAAGACCTCTAGTAGTATGGTTTGCTCTATAATTGGGTTGAGTTTCTGACTCGAACTTGGAGTCTTGCTTTTCCCAGCAAGTTATTTCCCCCTTCTTTTCCATTAGTGTCATTTTGCAAAAGATCCTTCCAACCTTATTCCTCTCACATATGAGGTTTAATGGCTTTACCTAGGTGGCATCCCATTCTTAAACCATCATAAGGTAAAGAATTAATAAGGTCATCTCAGATCGGGAGGAGTTAAAGCCTAGAAAAAACATAAGCACAAAGG
Source organism: Omphalea diandra (assembly GCA_949677035.1). NCBI lineage: Eukaryota > Viridiplantae > Streptophyta > Magnoliopsida > Malpighiales > Euphorbiaceae > Omphalea > Omphalea diandra. The sequence goes on from CATIWR010285083.1 coordinate 29,728, forward strand.
TACTAAAATAATAATTTTTTACATTACATGAACGAATATGTATAAGTGAAGAACAAAGTCCCTTTAAGGAGGTATAGATGTACATAAAAAGTATTTACATGCTAAGGAAAGGGATGTACATAAGTATTTACATATAGAGAATAATTACATCAAAGGGGTAAGGTAATATTTATGTTTACATTAAGGATGCATAATCATGTTCTTCGAGGACTCTAATTCCCTTTTAGAAAATGCAAACAAGTAAAGTACCCTATTCTGAGTCATTATCGGCTTTTACATGCGCCTAACAATTGAAAGGGTTGTTGTAAAAAATGGCTCTAAAAAGCTTAGGGGGCGGTTGTCATGATCCCCCATTTGATATACCTAAAGGTACTAAGTTCATGAGTGATGAATCCTCTTTACAATCTCTTAAGCTCGAATGGAGCTTAAGTCTCAAGTTTGGAGAACCATTGATTTGTCTAAGGGAACCTAGTGCTCATGGTGAAGTGTGAAAGCTACATGAATCCAAAAGCACTTACTTAATAATAGGGGTAAAATATTAGAAGTGAATTAGAGATTAAACGCGAACTCAATTTTGGGTCCATAGTGGAGTCGGCATTGTGAACACCTCTAATTTTGCCCGAACTAGTGGAATCTTGCTTGCAAATCCATCCTTTTATCAATCATCAGGGGATCAAGAGTATGGGGTCATATATTGATAATAATCCCTAATCATGGCATGAGATTGGACCAACAGGGGTCCTTTCAGGCCTTATGCAATTTGAAAGCCCTCATTTCAAAATAATGATCATTGGGAGACCAAAAGTAGGATAACACGTACTACCCTTAAGGAATGCAGAGTCACCACCCAACTTTGGTCTAGATAAGAATTCGAGGAAGGCAAAATCTAAACCTAACCTAAGTCAATTAGAAGGCCCATTTCATCTTCACCCCATCAAAGATCGAGTTTGAAAATTGGGTATGGCTTGGGGAAGGGATTAGGCACCATAAACCACCTGGATATTGAGATACGACCTTTGGGCATCTTTGGTTCACTTTTAACATTTTAGTCGAGTTATTGACTAGTCCAATTATCGCCTTTAAGCATACATCTAAATGCAATTCAATTCAACAAGCCAAGTCATCAACTTAAAGGGAAAAGGGATCGTGCATCATGGTATAAGGTCTTTACATGCATCATCATCCGTCCCTACACTTAATCATCCATAATAGGGAGGGGGTCATGTGATATGGCATAAGGTTTTCACTTGCATTATCATCCATCCACATAAATGTAACTTTTCATAATTACATAAACCTTATGGAAAAGTGGTTAAGACCAAGTTCATGGTCTAATCCTAAGTAAGCACGTACACCTAAAAGAAGAATCAGGTTAGTAATTGATCACATAAAAACAAATAAGCAAAGGAATTCAAAAAAATGATGAAAGGAAAGCGAGGTCCATAATAATCGCCATACTATATCTTTATAGTTAAGGTACCTAGCATGTATCTAAGTCCAAGATAGCACATTCAATCATCACAAACCATAATTTATAGCTCATACATAAGTGTATGAATCATGAATAAAAGGAAGAAAAGAACACACACACACATGCTAAGCATTTGGAGGATATTGAATACCCTGCGACAAAAATTCATACAAGTGAGGTCATAAGGTCATTGAATCCTCACTCACATTACTCATAAAGAATTATAACATTTGGGTAGAATCCAACATGGCAATAGCTGGAATGCCCACATCAAACTAATGAATCAAAGACTTAGAAAATACTATTCACGTGACCATATATGGATTTCTTACATAAAGAAAGGTGTCATGGTCAAGGGAAACTTAAGTTGCTCACTTGATTATTCCTTCAAGGTGTCAAAAATAAAACCAAAAACATAACTTAAGATTAAAGAAAGAGTAAAAAAACATAAGCATTTTAAGTAAGAATACTCAAGAAAGTCATTTTGAAAACTAATAAAAACTCCATTTTAAAGTCAATGAAAGTCCTAAGTCATTTGGCCTCATCCCATTTTGTGATTAGAGTCACTAAACATCACGAAAAAAACACCTTAAAAAGAAGGAAATTTGGAGGGACCAAAAAGAATTTTTATGTTAGGTTTGCAGGAAAACTGGGCTATACAACCATGGAGAAAGTTTGTACAACCCAGTTATAGGGCTATATAGCCTGCATAGAAGGTTGTTTAGTCCTAACTTCCTAGGTTTCAAAGAAAAAGGAAAGAAAAATAAAAGGGAAAGAAGATGAAGGGAAAGGGGTATCTCAAAGATGTTTCAATTATATATTTGCCCCCATAAGCACATGGTTAACTTAATATCCACTAATGTTCCTTAGGAAATGCACAAACCTAAAGGGAAAAGGTCTAGTTCTACCTTGGAGAGAGTGGAGAGAGATTAGGGTTTAGATTTTCTATATTTGGGAGTATGTGAGAATTGATATTAGCAAAATTTTATTAGGGTATCCAAAAGCCCTCCTTCTCTCCCTTTAAAATAAGAGGGGTATTTATAGATGTTGGATAGGTTCACAATGCCAAAAATGGTTCTAATTGCACCAAGGATGCATCCAATCACAGAGAATAAGAGTGATGTACTTGAATTAGGGTTTGCATGTGGGCTGTACAACCAAGAATAGGTTTTACATCCTTGTTTCAGGGTTGTACAACCTTGGACTTTAATGGGGACCTAGTTCTAGAGGTTTTTGGATTATGGTTTTAGAAAGGTTGTACGGCCTAACATTGCATTAAGGGTTGTACAGCCTTATTTGATGTGTTATACAACTACCAAACTTGGCTAGTAACCTTAAACTTGTCTTGGGTTTGGTCTTTACTCTTAGGCTTGGGCTTGGTCATTGGACTTCTTTAGGGCTTCCTAAGGTTTTTGATCCTTTCCATTATACGATTCTGTTTGCATTTTGAGGATTTGGTTCAGTAATTTTCATCATTGGGCTTTGTATTTAGAGGCTCAAACTCTGATGCTCACACAAAGATTCTTTTTGTTTAGAACATTTTTATGTTTTCTCTTCTAGTTTTAATTATTTTCCATTATTTAAATCTAGCCTTTGTTTTCCTTTTCATTTACCATATGTTTTTAATAAAGAAAGTTCTTTAAAGTATAGTTTTTGTGTTTCTAACACTTTTTTTTCTTCTAAATGTTTGTTTTCTTTTAATTATATTTTTTATATTTCAAAAAATTTGTTTCATTCTTCTTTTGGTTTTAAGCCTTGGCTAGGTAGAAATTTCACTTTTTATTTTTAAGAATTCCTTTGTTTCCAACATTTGTAGTTCTTCTAAGAGTTTTAATTCTTATGTAAAACCCAAATTTTCTTTATCTAGTGTTTTTGTCCTAAAGAAATTCTTTGTTCTAGTGTTTCTCTGTACGAGGTGGAAAATGTTTACTAGGGTTTCTTTTATATGTTTAATTTTGATTCAAATTATTTTCGCTAGATTTTCCCTAGATTTTGCATGTATTAACAATATTGTAGGTGGTTTCATATGAGTTGTACTTGATCCAGTGGAAAGATTTACAATTTGTATTTAAAGTTCAGTTAAGATTTTTTTTTTATTATTGGTTCTTATATTTGGTTTTGCTTTCTTATAGGTTAGATTCAATTTTGCTTTCTTATAGGTTAGATTCAAGGATGAAACTTTCAAGTGTGAAACAAACTAATATGAATAAGACATAAATGGATAAGGTTGTCTTGTCTTACTTGTCTTAATTTTACATAAGTTCCAACAACATGGGAACTCTTGTCCTAAGCCAAAACATGTTCCAAATTTGACCTAATCAATATTTGATACATGGACTTCAAAATTCTTTCAAGATCTTTCAAGCTTTTTAAGATTCTTCCAGAATGCATACTATTGGCTAAATACATTCCTTATGTAATTAGGATTATCTTTTGTTAGTTATGTGCATCAGATTTTAGACCTCTGGACATAAAGTCTAATGATGAAAATCACTAAACCAAATCCCCAAAATGAAAAGGAAATTATGCAATGTAAAAGATAAAAGACCATATGAAGCCTAGAAGAAGTCTAAAGACCAAGATTAAGCCCAAGATTAAAGTCCAAACCCAAGCCAAGTCTAAGGCTAACAGCCAAGTTTGGCAAGTTGTATAACCTCTCAAATAGGGATGTACAACCCTCATTGTAAGGCTAAACAACTTTTCTAAAACTTTAGTCCAGAAAAACTTCTAGAACTAGTCCCTTCTTAAACCCTAACATTGTCAACCCTAACATAAGGATGTACAACCTATTCTTGGTTGTATAGCCTGTATGCAAACCCTAATTCTAGTACAACACTCTCATACTTTATAATTAGATGCGTCCATGGTGCAACCAGAACTATTTTTTGCACTGTGCACCCATCCAATATCTATAAATATCCCCCATTTTAAAGAGGGAAGAGGACTTTTGGATATCCTAATAAAACCCTACTAAAATCAATTCTCACACACTCCTAAATATAGGAAATCTAAACCCTAACCTCCCTTCACTCTCTCTAAGGTAGAACTAGACATTTTTCCCCCATTTTGAAGAGAGAAGAGGACTTTTGGATACCCTAATAAAACTCTGCCAAAATCAATTCTCATACACTCCTAAATATAGAAAATCTAAGTCCTAAACTCCCTCCGCTCTCTCCAAGGTAGAACTAGAACTTTACTTTTTATATTTGTGCATTCCCTAAGCAACATTAGAGAATATTAAGTTAACAATGTGCTTTTGAGGGCAAAGAAAAGATTGAAACATCTTTGGGATATCCCCTTCCCTTTTTCTTATTTTCGCTTTTCTTTTTCTTTCCTTTTTCTTTAAAACCTTGGAAGCAAGGGCTATACGACCTTCTATGTAAGCTATACAACCTAATTTTACTGCAAACCCAGTAAAACACTTATTTTTTTGTCCCTTTGAATTTCCTTCTTTTTGAAGGCTTTTTTTTTTTTTTTGTGATGTTTAGAGAATCCAATGATAGAATAGGATGAGGTAAAATGGCTTAGGACTTCTATTCACTTCAAAATGGAGTTTTGTTAGTTTTCAAAATGACTTTTTTAAGTATTGTTACTTAAAATGCTTTTGTGTTTTACTATTTCTTTAATCTTAAGTTATGTTTTTAGTTCTATTTTTGACACCTTAAAGGGATAATCAAGTAAGGAACTTGAGTTTCCTTTGACCTTGGCACCCCTCTTAATGTAAGAAATCCAAGTGTGGTAATATGAATAGTATTTTCTAAGCCTTTGATTCCTTAGTTTGATGTGGGCATTCCAACTATTACCATGTTAGATTCTACCCACAATGTTATAGTTCTTTATGAGCAATGAGATTGAGGGTTCAATGAGCTTAGGAATTCGCTTAGACAAATCTTTATCCTAGGCTATTCAACATCCTTTAAAAGCTTAACATGTGTGTGTGTGTTCATTTTTATTCAGGATTCATACACTTGTGCATGTGTGTTGTGAACTATAAATTCTAATTTCTGATGATTGAATATGCTATCTTAGACTTAGATACGTGCTAGGTACCTTGACTATAGAGATATGGTATGGTGATCATTATGGACCTCACTTTTCTTTCTTTATTTACTTTAGACTCCTTTGCTTATTTATTTTCAGGTGATCCATTATTTACCTAATTCTTATTTTGGGTGTAGGTGGTTACTTAGGATTAGACCATGAATTTGGTCTTAACCACTTTTCCACAGGAATTATATGATTATGCATGGTTACACTTTATGTGGATGGATGATAATGCATGTGAAAGCCCTATGCCATGTAACATGACCCCTCGTTATGGATGATTATATGTATTGGTGGATGATAATGCATGTGAAGACCATATACCATGATGCATGATCCCACTTCCATTTTGAGTTGACAACTTGGTTTGTTGAATCGCATTTAGATGTATGCTTAAGGGCGATTATTTGACTAATCAATAACTCGACTAAAATGTTAAAAGTACACTAAAGATGCCTGAAGGTCGGATCCTAATATCCGAGTGGTTTGGGATATCATAACCTCCTCCCCAAGCTATACACAATTTTTAAATTTGATAGGTTTAGATTTTGCCTTCCTAGGATTCTTGTCCCGACTAAAGTCAGGTGGTGACTCTGCATTTCATAAGGGTAGTGCTAATGTATTATACCACTTTTGGTGCCCTAATGACCACCATTTTAGACTAAAGGCTTTGAAATTGCATATGGCCTAAAAGGACACCTCCTCCATTGGTCCAATCTCGTGCCATGATTAGGGGTTATTACCAATGTATGACCCTCATCCTTTCGATCCCCTAATGATCAATAAAAAGATGGAGTAGTAAGCAATATTCCATTAGTTTGAGTGAAACTCGCTCATAGTGACAACTCTACTAGGGATCTAAAATTGACTTTATGTTTAATCTCTAGTTTACTTTTAATATTTTACCTCTATTATTGAGTAGTCCTTTTGCATCCATGTAGCCTCCACACTTCACCATAAGCACAAGATGCCCTTAGACAAACCAATGGTTCTCTAAATTTGAGACTTCAGCTCCATTCTAGCCTAGGAGATTATAAGGAGGATTTATCACTCATATTCCTAGTACCTTTGGGTATATCAAATGGGGGATCATGAAAACTACCCCTAAATTTATGGGAGCCATCTACAATAATAACCTTTTCCACTGCTAGTGCATATACGAGCCAATAATGCCTTAGAATAGGGTGCCCCACTTGTTTGCATTTTCTAAAAGGGAATTGGAGTCCTTGAAGAGATTATTTAAGTACAATAATGTAAACATAAATGTTACCCTACCCCTTTGATGTAATTAATCCCTACATGTAAATACTTATGTATGTCCCCTTCCCCGCCATGTAAATACTTTTTATGTACACCTTGTCCCTCTATAAAGGGATTTTGTTCTTCACTTGTACATATTCCTTTATATGACGTAAAGAATTCTTTTTTTAGTACCTTTGTGTATATATTTTTTTAAGGCCTTAACTCCTCCCAGTCTAAGGTGACCCTGTGCATTCTTTACCCTATAATGGTATAAGAATAGGACCTCACCCAGGAAAAAACCACCAAACCTCATGTGTGAGAGGAATAAGGTTAGGAGAATCTTTTGCAAAATGACTTATGCATATCATGCATACATGCATTGATTGCTTACTCATGCATCATATTGATAACCTTTATCTTACAGCCATCATAACTCCATCCAAAGCCTTGTGGAGGAGAAGGGGCAACTGACTTGCTAGGAAATGCAAGACTTTAAGTTTAAGTTAGAAAACTTGACCTAATCATATAGCCAACCATATTACTAGAGGTCTTGGATAAAATGATGGTTGATTTCAACCGTAAGATGGAAGAAAGGATTACTAAGGAGGTAAACAAGTGTGTCAATGAAATTCTAAAAAAGGTAGAGACTTCTACCAATCGGACTGACAAAGGGAAGGCACCAATGGAAGTGCCACAACTTATGGTGATTGATGAAGATCTGTTTGGGATGAAAGAATATCATGAAAGCAAGCTTGCCGAGGAAGTGGGAAGTATTGTTGCCATTGTAGACAAACCCCTAGAAAGTGAGAAGGAAAGCACTCAATTTGATGACTTTGCCAAGTAGCTAAAGAAGACATAGAAAGTTTTAGGTGCTAGTGGTAAAGAGAAATGAACAAACATTGAGAAATTGCTCGCTCGTAGGCCTAAGAAGCTATCAGCTAATTTTGCATACCAGAACTGCCTAAGTTCACAAGAACTTAAAATGCAAAAGACCATATTTATTTGTAATAAAGGAATCTAGAGTTCTGATAGACACTATGTTTGAGCTTTTTGAATTGTCATTGGAAGGGTCCACTAAAACCTAGTACTTTAATCAATAAAAGACTATAAGGAAAGACTGAAAGGAGTTTGTTGAAGCTTTAGAGAAGCACTATATGTGTAATTCAGATCTAGAGGTCACACTCCAAGAATTAGAATCTTTAAAGTAAAAGGCTAGTAAGAGCTTCAATAACTACATCCATACGTAGAAGAAAACAGCTTCAAAGTCAACCACAAAGCCTATTAAGAGAGAACAAGTAAGAATAATTATATAAGGGGCTTTGCCTAACATTGACACTATAATCAAAGAAATGTTAGTTAGACACTTTTAAGACCTTTAAGAGGTAGGTTTGTAAGCTAAAGGTTAGAATCTGAGACAAGAATACAGTATGAGGAAAAAAGGAATGCTCCATCTTAGACTCAAATCGAGGGAAACAAGACAACTGATGTTAATGCAGTGATAACATTACGACAGTTTACATATTTAGGGATACCTCTATATAAGGCATTTGAAAGGCTACAGAAAAAAAAGAATGTCAAAGCCTTTAGCTCTGAGACTACCTCCTAATCTACTACCTAGAGGATATGATGCCAATGCTTACTATGTGTTTCATTAAGGAGCTAGTCATAGTACCGATGATTGCTACAGATTGAGGCATGAGATCTAATATTTTATCGATAATAAGATAATCATTCTACTAAACCCTAGAAGGCCTAGCATTTAATGGAACCCTCTCCTAAACTATCATAATGTTCCTCCCCTAAGGCAAGATGCATTTATGATAAATTCTAGAATTCTTAAGGAAGTTGTTATTACCACTATCAAGTAGGTTATGACTATGGTCCTAGTTGTTTGCACTATTAATCCATGGGAAAGCTTAGATTAGGAGGGTGAGAAAGAACAAAGGGAAAGAATGATCCAGCTATGCGAGGAGAGTGATGAAGAGAAGGAAATGAAGCAAGTGAGTCATGTGACATGTAATGAGAAATACTATCCTGATAGATAAGCTCTTAACGAACCAAGAGTTGAAAAAAGAATATATGAACTTATTACGATAGATAAAGAGGAAGATAACCTTATAGTCAAGTAGTTGATGAAGACACTTGTCCAAATCAGTATGTAGGAATTACTTATCACTTCTTACGAGCATAAGAAGGCTATGGTAGATGTTTTATCTAGCCTGATCATTTCCAATGAAGCCACATTGCTGCATTGGTAACTCACAATGGTAAAATCACTTTTTCATATAAAAATCTGCCATCAGAGGGAAGGGATCACAACTTAGCCCTATTTATTGGTGTTGAGGTAAAGGGGAGGCGCATGCATGCGTGATGGTCGATGATGGATCTAGAATTAACATTTGCCTAGCTAAGTTATTATATAAGTTTGGCTTATCTGAAATGGACTTGGAGGCTTTTAGTAATGTCATTAAGGCTTACGATGATAGTAAAAGGTCAGTTGTAGGGGTATTCAAGACTATGGTGAAAACAAGAGTAGTCAAGGTCATGGTGGAGTTCACAGTCTTAGACATTCAGATTACTTTATCACTTTTATTAAAGAGGCCATGGTATCATCCTCTCAGTGGTGTGCCTTCTACTATTCACCAAAAAATTAAGATTATTTACAAAAGAGAGATTGTGACGAGCTATGCTGAGGTGGGAGAGATTGTGTAAGCTTTGAGTGTGGTTGTTTTGCATATTTGAGGGTTTCAAGTTGTCGGAATCATAAATAAATAGGTTTATCCAAAAGTGATAGGAATTATGAAGAATATGAACATTCTTTTAGGACAAGGGTTAGAGAAAAATTCTACTGGCATACTAAAGTTTCTAGAAATCCCCACTCAAACTACCAAGAAAATGTTAGGGCACTGTGGTGGGGAGTTAAAGCTAAGAGTAAGGGACTCGCATGGATACTATCAAATTTCTTTATGATAGAAGGGGAGGTTGCTAAGAAGTTCGAGCTAAGGATGACTGAGAAGGGAATGTTGTTGAGTAAGGATATAAATGAACTTAATAAGGCTTTCTCCAGCTAGATATTGGTGAACTGGGATATTAGAATTCTTAAAAATCATTCGAATAAGAAAAAGGGAAGAAGAAGAAGAAAAAGAAGTAGATTACAAGCACAAAGGATGATCAATTATCAAATTAGTTTATGGTTCTCTATGGTCCTTAGTCTACATGGCGATGGAAAGATAGTAAGAATATCATTGATGTCTACATGGCCATGGAAAGATAGTAAGAATATCATTGATGAATAGGCAAGGCAGTACAAACTAGATCAAAACTTTTGGGTCACTAAGGAAGATCATGCAAGGAAAGAATCTAACTTCACTAAAGTAGAGCGTACCCTTCGTGGACCTAAAATAGGAGTACATTGGGTCATACAAGTTCACTAAAATCACTTACACTGAGATAAAGTTAGAGGATATTAAGAGCATGATTGTGAACTTTATTGAGGAAGTAAGTGGAGAAAAAATGAAGAACTCTGTAGTAAAAATAGAGCCTACTGAGGCAGATGGTGTAACACTTTAGGTAGACTTTTTAAAGACTGAGCCAAGGGATGATAAGATGAAATAGAGTTTTGAGGGAATTTTTAGGATAGTGATCTCTAGGTTATGAATGATGGAGTAAAGGGTAAAGAATAAGAGAAGGTTAAAGCATATGAGACTCTGGCCAACCGATCAAATAAAGAGGACTTTCTTGCCCCTACTATTGTTCTTATTTCCAATCTTTTTAAGGACGATGATGTATTTCTTTCTAAGTTTAAGACAACAAATGATGAGTTTGCTTATTTGTATGACGTGTCAAATGATGGTGTTATACATGGCATACATCATTTCACAAGCATATTTTATATTAATTTTCTACATACCACTGCATTTAATCTTGACATATAGGAAACTAGAAAATCTTGCTCAATGCCAACAACATCACACCAGAGAAGCGGAGGAAGTTTGAGCAGTTACTCAAGAAATATTAGAGGATTTTTGCTTAGACATATGAATACATGCCAAGGGTTGATAGGCAAATTACAAAACAAAGAATTCCAACCTACCCACATATGAGGCTAGTGAAATAGAGACTACAATGTATAAGACCTAAATGGGCCTAATTTGTAACAAAGCAGTTGAATGCCAAGTTTTCAGAGGTGAAGACTACCTAATGTGTTTAGCCAACATAAAACTGGTACTAAAAGATAGAAGAGTAAGTATATGTGTTGATTACGGGGATCTGAACAAAGCATGCCTAAAAGATGGTTTCACTTTACCACATATTGACATATTAGCTGATAACACTGTAAGATATGTCATATATTGCTTCATGGATGTTCTCTAGGTATAACCAAATTCCCATGGCCATCATGGATAAGGTAAATGCAACATTCATCAAAGAATAGGGGACGTACCATTATAAGGTGATGTTATTTGGGTTGAAGAATGTGGGAGCGATGTACCAGCAAATGATGACATCCTTGTTACATGACTTAGTCTATAAAGAAGTGGACATGTACATGGATGACATGATGGCAAAGACAAAAACAAGGGAAGGGCATTTTAAGGCTCTAGAGAAGTTCCTAAAAAGAGTAGACAAGAATAATTTGAGTATAAATCCAAAGAAATATGTGTTCAAAGCTACCTCTAGTAAGTTGTTAGGTCATATGATCAGTGAGAAAGGTATTAAAATATATCCTAATAAAATCAAGGCAATTCAATAGATAAATAGCAAAAGTCAAAAGAGTGCAATTGACCACTAAGGGACCATCAACAAGATAATTGCTTAATGACATATAAGGTAAGGATGTATGATAAGAGAGTTAATAAGACTGAGACATTGAGCAAGATAATTAGATAATCTAGTGTGCCAATGTTGAAAGCAGAAGACATTACTTTAATTAATGTGTAAAGTGTAAATAGTTTGTATTAAGCATAACATCAAACAAAAATGAATTTGCATAATTGAAGTGAATTCAATCATATATGTCCTTGAACTATAATTAAATATAAGATAGTTTTTCTCTCATTAATGATCATTGTTTGCTATCAATTAATGTGATGCCTAATATCTAAAGGTTGGGCAACCATGTTGTCTAGTCTACCTCATCATCAGGTTAATGGTCAATACCAGTATAGAAGTCATAGATATGGCTACTAGTCTAAGTGGCCTTAACTCTATTTAAGAAATGTTAGGTTAGAGGCCCTCGACAAATGAAGGAGATGTATCTCAAACTAGGGTTGTATCTCTATCTGGGGAGTGTTAAACTGGTGGTGTACATGGGTCAAATCATAGAATGTGCCAAAAGCTAAAGCAGAAAGAATGACATAATCCCTATAAGTCCTCAAGGTAACACATGACAAGTTCCATCGAGGATAGTTCTAATAAATATTGGCAACAGTAATGTGGGACATCCACTCAACCCATAAGACTTTAGTGGTGGCTAGTCTAGTCAGGCAGCAGTTGAAGTGATGTCGCAGATAGTAAAGCATTGCATCCATAGTTAGGCAACTAGTAGCCCTAGCCTCTCTTGCAACCATATCTAAAAAAAGAATTAAAAAGAAGATAGAAGAAAAAAAAAAAAAGAAAAATGCTTATTAGGTTGAAAACCCGAAAAGGCAGCCTAAGCAAAATTGAATAGCCCACTAGATTGAAAACCTGCAAGGGCAATTCAGACAAAAGTTGGGTAGTAAAAGAAAAAAAAAGGAAAAATAAGGGAAAGAAAGGATAAAAGGTTGCACAAAAAATTCATACTTAAAGTAATAGTGGGCTCCCTATAAAGGAACTGCTAACCCCCAAAGCAACTCTATCAAGCTTTATAATATAATCTTGATCAAAATCGTCAGCATTGGTAGAACCCTCCTCATATGATTTTGGAGAATTGGGTAGTGAACTTCAAAGTCGATAGGTAGCGGAATACTCATGAACTACAACCTAATTAAAAAAGTGAAGTCTTTAGGAGTGATCATAAGCTCGCTGACAAGGGGTAGGTGGAAAGTATGGGTAGTGTTCGTTCATAGCTCCACCAAGGCATGAACCATTAATAAGTTGATCTTAGGTGTCTCATTAGGTAGCATCCATAAGAAGGTCTAGATCTCGTTCCCCTCTAGGTAGGTTATGACTCAAAGTTGAAAATTTCAACCCCATGCCCCAGTAGGCCCATAGGTTGCCTCCTTTCTAAAAGGAGATAATCCCTTACAAAGAGGAAAGAAAAAAAAAGCAATAAAATATTTACACGATTGTCATAATTTGAAGGCAAGTGGGTAGGGAACTCTAAAAAAATTGAAGATAAAACACAACAAGATAGCCAAATTCGCAAAGATAATAAATTATTAAGGTATGTATCCTAATTGCCTAGGAATTTTTTTATGAGTTGATTTCAATTATTTCTACGTGCATGTCATAGAATAAAGCATAAGGCATATGAATTAAGGCAATAAACTAGATTCACAGACATAAAATAAATTTCCTTAAAGATAAAGGGGACAATGCCTAAAGCCTACAATAATAAAACACACAGAAAATATAAATAAAATTAAAAAGGAGAGAAAAAAACATCTACCAATCTCGAGGCAGCTCTTGTAAGGTGACGATATAAGTTGTAGATAGTCTGTATGTCGTTAGCTGGAGGAAAGCTTGTGAAATCAGCTTTGCAATCATATTTCTTAATGGACTCACCTACTTGAATCCCCATTGGGATCACAACTACTCAAGGGCATCGAAGATTGGGAAGTCCTTATTAAAAAAACTCCTCCAAAACATTAAACATCTCATCGTCATGAAGCTCAACCATGACAATCATGTATAAGAACTAAAGAAGCCTAAGAACTAAGTCTAAAGTCTAGAGAAGGAAAGTGTAGAAAGAGAGAAGAAAGACATAAATGAGATAAAGTGCTCCTGGGACCCTTATAAAGTGGCCCTAGGTTATATAGCCTAGCTTGGACGAGCTGACCC
>CATIWR010285088.1:0-22237 GCA_949677035.1 Omphalea diandra
CTTATATATATATATATATATATATATATATATATATATATATATATATATATATATATATATATATATATATATATATAATGTCACTTTTGCATTGCTAATCTATACCTAATATTTGTTTTAAATAAACGCAGTCAAACTATACCTAAGCTTAGACCAAAAGTGTAAATATCTAGTATTATTTGTTTTTTCAAGGTATAAAAATAAAATACAACTTGGATTACTATGAAACCTAATAAAATCCTAGTAAAAAGACTAATTAACTAGGGTTTTTGAATTTCTTGCTTTTAAATGTGTTCCATTTCGTATGATAACGCCCACTGATTTTCTTTTTGTGTTTTAAAAATTATGAGTAATGGATTAGGACATAAATTAATAAATCAATTGGGAAATTGAATAAATTAATAAATCAATTGGGAAATTGAATCTTCAATGCATGCATCAGACTAGTCAAAATTTGATTATTTGGACACGCCGATTGTCCAAGGTAGATATGACCCATAAGTTGAATGGTTCATACCAAACAAAATTTAGTAGTTAAATGCACTCATCTCTTACGTATAGGTCTAGGGGAGCATCAACTCAAGATCCAATCCATAGATAGTGGAATGGCTATGAACATGTCTAATTCAGCCTTCTGAATATAAACGAGCACTAAGTTGATATATATATATATATGAAGTGACCTCTGTAGATTTTGTAAGGCTTTGAGCCAACAATGGCCATAAGATAATTGTCCTCTTCAATGGTGTTATTATCTTATCTTTGCTTGTATGGTAAAAAGATAAAAGGGTAACAGACAACCAGCATTTAATTACCGCTGGTCACATATGGTTTAATTGCAAAGGTGCAAGGTTTTGTTGGAAGCAAGTAAGGAAAGAATGAAATGATGCATTGTAAAAGATACTGATTTGTTCCAAAATGGCAGAAAGCTGAGAGTCTCATGATTTTTTCTTTGCTCGTGTCTAAAAGGTGACGGTGAATTAAAATATAGTGTTTGGTTATCGGTGCATGACAAATTTAAAAAGAATTTCTATTCAATTCCCTCCTCCCATAATTCATCTAAGGAATCTCTTCAAAAGCATAAATGGAAATAGATTTAGAGCTTGTGTGGATTATGATAAATCTAAGATTATATAGTATTAATTAGAAGATATGAAGAGTTTCTTTAGATATTTATAAGGCTTGAAATTTCTATACTTGTAATAAATAAATAAACGATTAATGAGAATTTTATTGCATATTATGTAAATGTGTAAATATAATAAATAGATATATTATGATAAACTAAATAAAATGATGTCATATTGGATAAGATAATTATTTTTAAAAAGTAAAATAAATAAGTGTTTTTTAGAAAATCATGCTTTATATAAGAAGATTTTTTCTTTTTAATTATATGATGAGGATAGAAAAAAAAATATTGTGACTATTTCCACTTCAACTATCTTAAATATAATCTACTTTCTTATTTTATTTGATGCAATGATAATATTACACATATCACTACTTTAGTTAAAAAAAATTAAAATCATGATTAGAATTATTTAATGATTATAAATTTTTAAAAATAATTAAGTAAAATAATATAATTATATGTAATTTCTTTAAAATAAAGATTTGTTAATTGTTTCCATGCAAATTTCTTTTAGTTGAAAAAAATTTTTGTCTATATAAAATTTTATTAATTTGATATGCTACATACTTTTATTTTCTCTGTATCTTAATTTAATTCTCTTTAAAAAAATGTCAAAATTATGTTAAATAATTTATTTTCATTTTTATATTTTATCTATAACATAATGTAATTCAATAGAACATCATTTAACAAATTATAATGTGATAAAATAATTTTTCAAGTAAAAACTGATATATTTTTATTTCAAAAAACTCCTTTTTTTTTTTACTAACATTTCATTATACACATATTAGTTAGGTGTAATTCTAATACTCATTAAACATATAAATGGATAGTTTTTTTAAAAAAATATTTAAATTATAAAATTACTTTTGAAAATTTAAAAGAAATAATAAAATAAACAAAAACTTTAAGAAGATATAAATAATTTTCTTGTCTAAAAAAGGTGTTCTTACTATAATTTAAATATATTTTTGATAGTGAATTGAGATTAACTATTATAATTAAAAATGAAAGTGAGGATAATTTAATCATTTAGATGAATAAAAAAAAGAATAAAATACATTCAAGATACGTTGAGTGAAAATAATCGTTCACCTAAATCGAGTAACGAAGTGGTGTAAGAATATGGAAGCTTCCAGCCTGGCCAAATCAAGTCCTGGACATAATCTTTGTCCACCTCCAAATGGAGTGAAGCTGTTGCTGCTCATGTCCTTTTCCTGTGAAATTTCTCACATGAATAATATATACTTTTAGATGCTTAAAATAAACAAAACATGAAAAAAATAATTATATTAAAAAACCCAAAAAGAAAAAAGAGGGATATTTAATTCTTACTTGCCACCTCCATGGATTGAATTGGTAAGGCCAATCATAATGATTTTCGTCAAGATGAACTGATCTGAAGCATGCAAAAGCACACCATCCTTTTGGTATCAAATACCCTTTAATCTCTATATCTTTCATGGCCTTCCTTATTACTCCAATTATAATGTTTCCCATTCTTAAGGTTTCTGTAATCACCTGATGCTCAAATACAAGAAAAACAGATTAGTAATTATTTTATTTGTTCCTAATTTATATGTAATGATAATTATGCTAATTAATTAACTTAATTACCTTCTGTGTAAATGGTAATGATAAATAGTCGGTCCAACTCAATGGCTCCCCAAGTTGAGATTTAAGACTTTTCAATTTCATGTTCTCATCCTGAAATTTTGTTCAAAAGTTAATTATATGAAAAGACAACCTTAGAAAAAAAAAAAAAAAAGAAATGAAAAACATAAGGGGGAAAGAAGTCCTCGTGATTGTTACAGCTCAGACGGGGATCGAAGACATTGATAGGTTACCTAACACTACCAAGAATTGGAAATGATCCAAGAATGCTAGAATTCCAATCTTATTTCTACACTTTCCTATGGATTTAAATTAATTTTATATTGGTTTTATTTTTTCCAAATTGGGCTAAGAATTCCCTTTTTTCATCTAATCAAACAACCATCTATCCCAAGGATTTGCAAAGAAGAGAGAACTCTTTTAATTGGGTTCTAAGATCTGTGTGCTAACTGAACATCACCATTGGAATTTTATCTTTTTTAGTACTATATCGAAACATTCAATGAATTACACGATTGAAATAACTCCTTTAATGTGCCCAAATATTCCACTAAATGGTACTTGGGATGACAAAAGATAGGGGTTCCTCTAACGAGGATAGGGTGCCATAACCCATAATCATAAATACAGTACGTAGTAGTAGTGTGGGCAAACCCTAAGAGCTACTTATTAATTTGAGTATTCCACTTGTGCCTATGAGACCTATGACAACACAACTATTCAAGTTAAAGGAAAAATTTTCAGCTTCAAGGATAAGATGACTGAAAATGACATGGCTAAGTACCAATCGATAAAATGGGCCTATACACATAAATTAGACTAGTCAATTGCAGCTGACTATCCACACTTAAATTGCACTAACATATAGCAAATATGATCAATATTGGCATTATGTGTACACTCTGACCAAATGCATAATATAATTAATAATCTGATTTTCCTAATAATTCCAAAGAAGAAGGAAATTAAAATGTAACATACCCTTAATTGTTGCAAGGCAGCAGGACAATCTGAAAGGTATTTGATGGCAAGAGTCATAAGAACTGGCACAGAATCTTCTCCAGGAATCATCATATCAATAACATTATCAGCAATAAGATCATCGCTTAATCGTTCATTTGCGTCATTAAGCAAAACTTCCACCACATCTTTAGGTACTCTTGAGATGTCATTATCATCATGATCTCTTTTAGATTGGATAATTTTTTGCACTAACTCGACCATTTTCTTCTTGGCCTGAAACCATATATATAATGCAAGTCTATTTATCTTTTACTTAACATATAATTTAAGTGTATTCGATAATTGAATATCTGTCTTGTAGCAGAAGAAGTAAATAACTTGCCTGTAGCGACCGATAAAGTTGGGTTCCTGGAATATTAATGGGAAGAGACATGAGGCCAGAGATAAATTCTTGAAACTGTTTCTTAAGATACTCCATTTCTTCACCTGGATCCAAACTAATCAAAGCCTTGACTAGGACTTGAAAGGCAATCTGGAGAGAAAAGGGAGGGTATCTCTTAGTAACTTTTAGCAGGGCACTGTATCATTTAATTATTAGAAGTATTATTTGCTAGACAAAATGATTTCATGCAAAATTATTGTGAACCCCATATGCCAGACTCCACTACTTTCCACCAAAGCCTTTCTAACTTAAGTAGAAGCTAGAGATCAAAATTCAAACATCTAATAATGATTTCATTCTCTACAGTTGAGAGACAAAGAGAAAAGAACATGTGAAAACTTGCAAGAAGATGCCATAGATAGGTTTAAGAAAGATGACATCTTTTGTTTTATCTTATGTCTCAAACGGAACTCATACAAAAAAAAAATCTCAGAACTCAGAAGAAACTAAAAAGATAGGTAACGAACTCCAAGGATAGAATTCAAACCCACTAAAACCACACAAACACAAACATACAAACTCGGTCACAGAATTCCCTTTTCGTTATTGGCAACCTTACAGTTTTAAAGGTGATTTCAGAAAGAAAGATAAAGAGAAAAAAGAGCACTAACATTTTTGGCTTCGTCTTGAATGTAAACGGGACGATCATGTCTCCATTTGCTCATTGATTCTCGAACATAATCTTGCATGTCTCTAGTGATTTGAGCTTTGAGATGAGGTGACTTAAAGAAGGCTCCTAGCAGGCCATGAATTCTCTTCTGCAAGCTCCCATTGATGACCAGAATGGAGGATTTGCCCATCAACTCAGTAAGAGATTTGGGGTAAGACGGCACGAACATCTTGGAATCACTTTGTAGTATAAATTTACTTACTTCTGCATCTGTTGATACTATGGTAGGACTTCCAAATATGTGTGACTTGAACACCTTCCCATACCTACACAAAAATCCCAGAAAAGAAAAATTCTTCATAAAAAAAAATTCTTCATCTTCTGAACTACTTTTGAAAACACTGAAAAACACAAATGACGAGCTTGAAAGCTTCCCTTATAACCCTTCTTTTGTGGGTGAACAAGTAATAACATGCTAATAAACCAAACTTTTCGAATAAGTACATAGTAACTAATCTTGGATTATATATGCAAAATTCATTTAATGATAAACATAAGTTGTTAAGATGTATCATCCAAGATTAATACATGTATTAGTAGTGTATTTGTTACTCTAATGATCATGTATATGTATATATACTTACATGCGGCGACGTTTATCCGTGAAGGTTTCAGGGCGGTCTGAGTAAGCACAAGAAATGAACTCGAGGGTTTCACCAAGAAAAGGCCAACCAAGAGTGCCTAAAGGAAGAAGTGGGTTCTTTTTGTTGTTTGATGATGATGACGATGATGATCTTCTGATGATGATCTTGCTCCTGTAAAAGATTATAATGGAGGACAGCAAAATTGCGATAACAATCCACAATAAATTGTCCATTTTCGATTTCCTTCAATTTCTTTGCCTGTGCGCGCTCACATAAATACACGCACACTTTTTTTTTCTTCTTCTTTTTCTCTCTATATATGTATTTATATATGTATTTGCTTTGCTTAAATTTGCTTAATCATGGAGATTATAGGTATGTGAAATTACGAATATATTATGTGCATGTGTAGGCGTGTGCAGAAAGAAGGAGAGGGAATATACTATATATAATATATATGGTTAATATATATGGAGCAAGACTTTAAGAATACATATAGTATATGTAAAAGAGAACATGATTTGGAGCAAGACTTTAAGTATACATATAGTATATGTAAAAGAGAACATTTGTATTGGGAGATGCATAATTGCATATGAAGCTTATTACTTAGGATGTTTATAAAAAAAATTATTCACTGTTTATGAAAAAATTATTCACTTTAAAAAAATAAAAAGTTTGATTTATTAATTATATTTTTATTCGCTTTGTATTGATGAAATTCAAAAATAACTTTAATGAGAATAAACACAATAAATTATTAAAAATGATAAATTCTATCGTGTCGTATACTTTATTATATGTGATTAACATAATTTTAAAGAACCTAAGTAATAATATTATTGGTGTGTTATAGATAATTTTTATTTTTATAAAAATAATAATAAAAATTATCATAAAATAATTAATAATTATATATAAAATTTAAAATTTTACACAAGAGTACAATAACATATATATCATTTTAGAATTTATCATTAAAAATACTAATTTCAAATGAATTCCTTAATTTTTGTGTTAAAGTCAAACTGTACAATATTTGTGGAATGGAATGAATAATATTTTTGGGTATATACATTTGTAGACAGCAAATGTATGTTTGAAAGGTGTATAAAGTATTGTTTTCCGACCGTTTCTGATTGGGCAGCGCCGGTTCAGTTTTTCGAACCAATTTATAAAATTTTTGCAAAAATGATTACAATATTAAGGAATATGCAAGCATGGTAAGTGTGCTGAAAGCCTGCTTAGCAACCCTTAAGGAGCTCGCTCACTTTTGTATTCAGCAGGGTTTGAATTTTGGGTTCAATCATTAATTCTTAAATATATATAAGTTAATTTTGAGATATATATTTTAATTGGTTAAGGAAGCTTTTTTTATATTTGATTTTAATTGAAATTAAACGAACGAATGAACTCATAATTTTAAAAAAGATTTAACTTTGTGAGATATAACAAGACATTTACGTTAATTCAAAAATATTTATGATCATTCACAAAAGGTCAATCTAATTAGTGGATTTAATTTTTTGAAATAATTAAAGGAATTGTAAAAATTAAATATATAAATTAGTAACGCTCTTTTGTCTTATGTAGCATTTGTCCAAGAAAGTAAAATGAAGAATAGTTTTCAAAGAAAATAGATATAGAAAGAGAAAACAAACAAAGTAATGCTAAATTTGCAAGGTGATGAAAATGAAAATTTAAAATAGATTTCTGCAAGGTTGAAAATTATGCTAGCTAGAAATATGTGTTTGTTAATTGGGTCACAAGTCACAAATTAGGGTGGCAAGCATGGATCAAATTATGATTAGTGATTAGATATACATGATTAATTCAATAAAGATTAGAATACAAGAGTAACCTTCAAAACGTAAACATTTATGCAAGTAAATGTGTGAGTATATAAATATATAAGAAGTCCCCACAAGTACATGATTGTTTCATGGCACAGTGGCTGGAGGAGTCCCTCTTGTGTTGCAGGCGCAGCTGGTGGCCTCGTGCATTCATGTGAGACTCAATAAATCCAACCACATTCTTATTCGTCATCATCATATTTGCCTCTACTTTTGTCCCTGTCTTTCTCTCTCTCTGCACTGAAATTATCACCCAATCCACACACACACACATACACATACACACAATAGGCCAACCTCTCATGTTACTTTCAATCCCATCCCTCCTCTTTCATTTTATATTTGAGAGGCCACATGTGGGTACCTCTTTTTTACCAAAAATACTCTAATTAATGTCATCCAGCCCCTTCAACCCTACTTAGTGTAATAAACAAGGTAATGGGTAGTCGTTATTGCCCTCTAATTTGTAATTTAAGGATGGGTAGTAATGTCCATTTTTTTAGAAAAAGAAAGAATGGGAAATAAAAGCCATTTCTTTTGGGGAAAAGCTAATTTATTTAATTTAACCTTTTTAACTTTAAAAATCTCTCTCTTTGACTGTTATCAAATAATGTGGCATTTCTACGTGGCCCATTCCCTTGATTGCAATATATTTTTTATTCTTATGCTCCATTCCTTGGCTTTCCTTTTGCTCTTTGTTCAAACTACCTAACTTATGATTAAGTATCTTTTCAAATTTCAACAAATTAATAGTTTAATTGATAATCGTAATTGCATTAGATCTCTCTTATTATTTGATTTGTTCAGCTTCATTTGTTAACTCTTCTGTATCTCCAAGAATCTTAGAGAATATATTGAGTATGTTACCATTTTTATTTTTTAAAAATTTTGTAGTTTAGGATTTTAGTGCTCATGGCTTTATTTTACAATTTGTAACATTTCATGAGATCATATTAGTTATAAAAATAAATAAATCAGTTTAATTTTTGTTTTAATGATATCGAAATTATTTCTAATTATAAAATTTTGAATTTGAATCTTATTAAATATAATTTTGAGTTCAAATCTTATTGAAATAAAAAATAGAATAAATATAACAATACAATAGTATTAGGTTCGAAAACCCATCTATTTGGTTTTTTTGTAAGCTTGCATGTTGTAGGTACTCAGAATGCATATTGGGTGTGTCCACATCCTCTTTGGAAATTGTGCGTGCTTTTATTAGGCCCATGTCACCATATGAATCTCATCAACTTAAAAAAAGTTGAAGAATATGCTCCATTTCTAATTTTTATTATTGGAAAGAAAAACGAGACTAAAACCATCTTTCCCTGAAAATGATGTTGGCTAACCAACAGATGCTAATATGACAATAATGACTGCAAAACAGTGAGTTCCCCTAGTTTTTTAAGACCCATCATTCTACATAATGTGATTATTAGATAGAATCTGGAAGCAACATAATTAACTAACCCAAGCAGGACGTGAAGAAATAAATAAAAGGTAGAAACTCTACCAAGAAAATTTCTCTTAGTTGCGTTTTAATCATGTAGGGAACATTTGGTTTGCACCTTTCATATTGCAGTGTGGTGAAAGTACAGCTGTGTAATTACTACAATATAATGAATTCAATCTACAGATCTTATTAGTGTAATCTGACCTAACCACATACAAAGCCAATAAGAATCTTCCATCAGATGATATGAACATCACCCTTGTATAAAAAACAAAAAGCATTCACGAAAGGAGGTAAAAATCTCATCTAGAATGAACCATCTGGGGAAATAAGAAAATGTGCTGATTCAGTAATAGCAAAATTCAAACCTCATTACCATTAAAAGAAATTTCTGCTATTCTCATGTTGGAATAAGAACACAATCAACTAAATACTTGGGATGGATTTTGCTCGAATGAACTGTTTAAGAATAGCTTTCTCCTCATCAATGCGCTTCTTCTCTTCCAGATCTTTCGGTTTGACCTTCCTTTTCTCTTCCAAAATCCACTTGTACAGTTCACGCTGTTGATTCTCTGGGATAGGTTCACGCAGCTTCACAGGTTCTGCAATGGGTTTCTCAGTAACTGGAGTAGTTTCAGTAGGGGTAGACAAAGCTGGAGAAGAGGGAACATTTGTTGTCACTTCTTCATCTAGGTTTGAATCTTTTTTCTTTGTTCTCATGAACAAGTAAGCTGCACAAGTTACATGAACTCAGTCCACATGAAAGAAATGCATAATCTCTAGGGAGTATCATGGCAAACAATTTAGTTAGAAGCTTCAAAAATTGATGCCAACTCACAATTTTTAATCATTCAAGCGTTAAAAAGGAACAGAAGAAAATGCTAGATAAGGATTTCAGAAAAATGCATGTTGACGTATAAAAAAAAAATAGATTCTTATAGAGATCAATCGCTAAATGAATACATGCAAGGAGTAATCAATTAGCTAACAGTAACAATAAAAATTATACAATAGAATAAAATCTAGAATAGGATGACTAGGTTTCTTTATAGGAAACAATGAAAAAAGCTCCATCACAAAAGCCAATAATTAATTATGGTTTGATATTTGATTTGATAAATGGTCATATGGTTAATTACTGAGAAAAGGTGAAATAAAAAGGAAAATAAGATAACAATTGTTAAATTTGAGATCAGGAAATCATGCATACACTAAAACAAGTGGTCTGGGGGTGTGAGTGCAGATTCTAGATTCAAGCTGCAGTACTCTTTAATTGGGTTCTTGCATCAAAATAACATAAACACCAACCATGGTGGGTAAATTAGAGAAAAACAACAGATACTTTGATTCAGGCAGGCCCTTATGGCAGGTTCATGGATAATAACCACTTCACAGCCATGCTACAACATAAAGAACACAAATTGAAGATCATGAATGAGCACCTAAAGAAGTACAAATAGGGCCTGCAAATCCCATAATCAGAGAAAAATTTGTCCCTTTATATATCTAATAAACTATTTAAGACAGTATTGCATATTAAGTTGTCAGTTGATCCACCCAAAAGACTGATGGCAGTAAAAAAAAATATCGTCAGACTCAGCCCCATGTCATATGAAATATATAAATCATTGTCATTGCCATTTGTTCAGGAAGGGGATAAAGATGGTCTGTTATCAACAAAATAAATAATTTCAAACCAATGAACACCCATTCTAAAAAGGTGAAATAATCATACCCTAAAAAGCAGATGTTCTGTCATATTATTCTTTACCTAATACGCCCTATTATATGAAGGCCTTCTACATCAGTTCCATGGGTGCAGTAGCTCACCGAAAGTAATAAATAAAGATGCACCTCACTCTTAAAAAGGAGATTTAACCCAATCGGAAGCAGAAAAAATAAAAAGACAATAAATTTTAAGTTGAGAACATTACATATGTCACAGAGCTCTATGCATCCATATTATGTCATATGAATGAGCATTTAAGAATAGGGAGCTCCTACGACTTTACATCCTTTTATTCTCAAAAGAATACGAGGGCATAGAGTCATCAAATAAAGTAACAGAGAACTCTGAAATGCACTTATCACAGCACAGCATCTCATGCATATATGATGCAAAGTAAATGAACATGATTGAGCATCTCCTTACCTTGCCAGTTGCCAGACACACATAATCGGCACATGGTCA
Source organism: Omphalea diandra (assembly GCA_949677035.1). NCBI lineage: Eukaryota > Viridiplantae > Streptophyta > Magnoliopsida > Malpighiales > Euphorbiaceae > Omphalea > Omphalea diandra. The sequence goes on from CATIWR010285088.1 coordinate 10,915, forward strand.
ATAGTGACTGCATGAGAAACACACGTCGTATCACAACATCCAATCATGTCAGTCTAATGAGGGTAAGTTTTCAAGTGCCCCAATGAAAGTCTACATCAAGCACCTATTAGTTTGATCTTCAAAAAGAAGATATAGATACATTTGAGGAAGTTAATGAAAGAAAATCTCTATGTATAGATTGGGGCTGGTGTTCCAGGTTTCACGTATAGATACCAACAAAATTGGGCAGCAGGTGAAACAAAAGATCAAGAGACAGGGTTGCAGATTCAAACACTAATACAGATGGATAAACACCTCGGAAAGATCATGCCACCTCATATAAATATCACATTTTCCACATGGAAGGACAAAGAAGGAGTGCCATATAGGGTTCTCATTAACAAAAAAATTAACTGTAATGGTAATGAAAAAGTGATTTAGATTCAGGTTGAATCAGATTGAATCATTCCAAACGGCTGCTGTTGCCATGAAATTTGTAGACCATTATCAAGATAACTCAACAAGAACCAGAAAATAATCTATTACTACATATCATAAAATTAGTTTTCATATTAAAAAAATGGGCATGTGCAATGGCCACATCCACTTTGATTCCTTGTATCATAAATACATGCTTTTAGTTTTCCATGTGAATCACATAATGAATAATGTGTTCTCTTTCCTAAAATCCATTATGAAATAGACAAAGAGCATGTTTGGCATTGCTATTAAAAAAATCTGATTTTGAGATAAAAAAATACAAGAGATTCTCTTTCCCAATAGATTATAATTTTTTTCAAATGAATTTTATAAATAAAAAATCTGATTTTGAAAAAAACTTAATTTTTGAAACTTTTATCAATAGCAGTTTTTTACTTGTAAAACTTATATTAAAAAAATCTACAATCAAATAAGAGAAATTTTTTTTTTATTTTTATCTCAAAATCAGATTTTTCTAATAGCAAAACCAAAAATGCTTAAAATTGTTATGTAAGTGTGTTATTTAAAACTCTGGTGCCATATCAAGTGTACATATTCAATATTCACATTGGAAAAGAGTGTGGGCAAAGTAGAGAAGAGCTTAGAAAAATAGAAAAATAATGCAGAGAAATGCAAACAGAAATTTAATAACAGCTATCAAATAGAAATTTAAAACTCTACAAACTTTAGCAAAGCAGAATATACCCGCTATCACAATCAACATAGCAAAGGTAGCACATGATAGATGGCTTGATGTGCTGCGCACAGAGAGAACAATGACTGAACAATTTAACATTTATGTGATGCAACTGGAATCATCTTTGTTGAATCTTGTAAGAGTCTAAGCATGTATTGACAGTTCACAATTATGACAATCATCCACACTACTATTCCTAATATCAGTATTAAGGGTAAGTCTGTCGATCCTCCCATCATCATGTTCAGCCTTAACCTAGAACTACCTAAAGTCATCACGACCCATATAAAACAAACTACAACCAACTTGATGGACCGTCCACATCCAGGAAAATGAAAGGAAGTTTGTGCCAAAGGATATTCCAATATCAGTAATTCAGATGAATCCCGAAAAGATAAATAGCAGTCCCTTCTGATAGATACAATTTCCTAAAGGTTAATACAATCCAATCCACCACAAACAAACCAATTATATGTGCAAAGTTATCTACAGTGGAACTAAGCCAGTAAACTGGATTTGTCAATTAGGAAATAGGTATAGGTTTGAACCAGAAAAAAAAATAAAAGGAATTGCAAACTGGTTCCTTAAATAATACCTGGGAGACAGAAACATCTACATGCGAACAGCCCTGCGACAGTTTTTCAGTTTGAAGAGCCAAGATATTATCTTATATGCTGAATGAAAACCTATTTCAGGCTGTATTCGGTTTCTTTGCTATGGACCAACTAGTCTCCAAGTCCAAGACATTAGCACATTATTTTCAAATACTTTTTATAACTTATACTCCATTATTATTGAAGCCAATTGCTTATTGCGACCAATTATTCACCAACAGAATAACTCTAAGATGTTGAATTTGAAGACCATCTATGTCTTTCTCCCATGCGCACTCAAGTAACCAGGTGGTTATGCCTCTCCATAGGACCACAAAGCCAAGTTATACCCACTGCCATTAAATGTTTTTTAAGATGTTTCCTTCAATTACTTGTTTAGTGAAATGATAAGTTAACATGAATCGGGGTCATGCTAAATCAAAACTCCATTAAATTGCTGCAAAGACACATAGCACAAGGCACAATTTCTAGATTTATCCCTATAATGGTCCTATTGCATGACGATTACATCATGTGAATGCATAAACACATTCATGCCCAACTCAAAGATTTGAGTGCACATTACATAGGATTTCAGTAGTTAAACAGCTTATCGCCAATACAATGCAATATCATATTTTTTGCATGATCTACCAAAACTTCATTTAAATCTAATCCATCATTTGTCACTCAATGCATGCTTATAAACTTGACAAGCATGAATCACAAGGCCTTTACTTGCCAAAAAACAGATGGGAAATTGGCAAATGAAAAGTAGGAGAACAAGGCATTCTCCATAATGTTTGAATTACCACCATGATAGAAAATCGTCCTACAGGTCCAAGGCAAATCAAATGCTATGAAATAAGGAATAGTTGGTGCAATTTGAAGCAATGACATCATTTTAGTACCAATGCTTTTATAAAAAATAAGATAGTCACCTATGCTTAAATCTAACTAACCAATGCTCAAACATCTCTAGAACTCTATTTGCTCCCATCCCATTAGGTTCCAGTTGTCAAAAGAAATTACAAGAAGATTGCTCTTAACAAAAAAAGACACAAACACAAATTTTGGGTGAATAATTAGATGCCCAAAACTATGAGATCTCCCTCTTATACATAGGTCAAATACAGTCAATTAAATCCCACAATTACAGCATTAATTTCTCTCAATCAAATCCCCTAATTACAGCACTAATTCCTCTCTATTTACGGCAGTAAAATCATCCCTCAAAAGTCAACAAAATCCCACAATTATAGCACTAATTCTTTTCTATTTACAACAGCAATAATATCATTTAATTGTTGCTATTATGCCCCAATTACAGCCCCCAATTACAATAGAAAAATAATACATTTATAGTTGACATTATCCCTTAATTATAGAAGATAAATATTCTACAAGACATCATTGACATCCCCCCTTAAATTGATGCTGATGACTCTAGCAGCATCAATTTGTTTACAAAAAATTGAATGCGAGCACGAGTAAGAGATTTTGTGAGAATATTTACAATTTGAAGATCTGTAGAGAAATGTGGAAGAGTAATAAAACCTTTGTCAAAAACTTCACGAATTGAGTGACAATCCACCTCAATGTGCTTGGTCCGTTCATGAAATACAGGATTTGCCACAATATGAATAGCACTGGAATTGTCTGCATGGAGAGGAGTAGGACTAGATTGCGGATAATCTAATTCAGAGAGTAAGCCACGTAACCAAGTAATTTCTGAACAAGCAGAGGACATAGCACGATATTCAGCCTCAGTGGAGGATTTGGATACTCATTCTTGTTTTTTGCACTTCCAAGAAATTAAAGCATCACCCAAATATACACACCACCTTGTAGTAGAACGTCACGTATCGGGACATCCAGCCCAATCTGCATCACTATAAACAATGAGATGAAGAGATGTACTAGATGGAAAGAAGAGCCCGTGAGTGGGAGTACCAAGAAGATAGTGGATAATGCGTTTAACAGTGACCATATGTAAATGACGCGGTGAAGCCATAAATTGATTTACTAAATTAACTGCAAATGAGATATTTGATCAACTAATAGTAAGATAAACAAGACTACCAACGAGTCGCCGATATAATGTCGGATCTTGGATGGGATCACCTTCATTTTGTCGATATTTGACATTAACTTCCATAGATGTATCGACAAGAGTAGAATCTTGAAATTCTGCTAAGTGAATAATGTCACGAAGATACTTATGTTGGTTTACAAAGATTTCTTTGCTACTTCTGTGAATTTCAAGCCCCAAAAAATAAATAAGAGATTCAAGATCTTTCATGTTAAATGAAGCATGTAGAGAGGCTTTAAGTTGCTGAATCTCACCAATGTTAGTGTCAGTGATAATAATATCATCCACATAGACAAGTAAGATAACAATACCAAGGGAAGTCTTTCGCAAGAATAAAGAGGGGTCATACTGGCTTTGCACAAAGGAAAGGTGAATAAGTGTTTGTCAAAATTTCTCAAACCAAGCACGAGGAGCTTGTTTGAGCCCATATAATGAATGTTTCAAGTGACAAACATTTGCAACATTAGAAGTCTTCAATCCCCAAGGAGGCCTCATGTAAATATCTTCTTGGAGATCGCCATCAAGAAATGCATTTTTGATATCCATCTAGTGGATGGGTCAGTCTTTAGAAGCTGCAATAGCCAAAATTGTACGAACAGTAGTCATTTTTGCAACTGGAGCAAAAGTTTCCTCATAATCTATCCCATATTCTTGACGATTTCTAAGAGCGACTAGTCGAGCCTTGTATCGATTTAAAGATCCATCAGATTTCAATTTAATAGAAAACACTCATTTACACCCGATGGGAGTGATAGAGGATGGACAAGGTACTAGATCTCAGGTATTGTTTTGTTGTAAGGCATCAAGTTCCTCCTGCATAGCTTGTTTCCAACAATCATGCTTTATAGCTTGTGAATAAGAAGTAGGTATAGTAGCAGAGGATAGTGTTGCAACTAAAGATATATGATTACCAAATCTCTCTGGAGAATAGTCATACCTGTCAAGAGGTCGAGAGATTTGAGTGGACCGTCAAACTGTTGGAATGGTGATGTCAGTTACTGGTGCCTGTGAGGACTCATGGGGAGGGTCATCAGGACGGTCCTCATTCCTGCTTCGCCTTGCATACACAATACCAGGCCTAAATCGTGTGATAGAATCATGAGAAACAATATTAGAAGAATTGACCTCATCCTCAAAGGCAAGAAGAAGAGAATGAGAAGGAAAGTGTGAGGTGGCATCATGAAAGTGAAAGAAATATTATTGGTCAAGAAAAATGACATTATGAGAAATACGAAGCCGTTAAATGGTGGGATCATAACATAGATAACCTTTTTGATGTGGTGCATAACGAAGAAAACACATCTCACAGATTAAGCAGAGAGCGTGATTTTTTCATGAGGTGGAAGAAGAACAAAACAGACATATCCAAAAGAATGTAAATGAGTATATGTAGGTTGTTGATTATAGAGACGAAAATATGGTGTTTAATGGTTAAGAGTGGGGGATGGACGTCTATTTATCAGATGTACAACAGTAGATATCAACCCAAAAATGTGATGAAACAGAAGATTCAATAAGTAAGGAATGCACCACATCAAGAAGGTAACAATTGTTTCTCTCCGCCACCCCATTCTGCTGAGGTGTATATGGACAGCTTCGTTGAGAAATAATTCCCTTCTGTTGAAGAAAATCTTGAAATTTTTGAGACATATTTTCCCTCCAGAATCAGATCGAAAGATTTTGATACCTCGGGAAAATTGATTTTCAATCAAAGCTATGAATTTTTGAAAAGCATCAAAAACTTCATATTTGCGTCGCAAAAAATATATCCAAACAAAGCAGCTGTAATCATCAATGAAAATGACAAAATATTTATAATGAGCATGAGATATGACTGGTGAAATCCCCCAAACATTACTGTGCACTAAATCAAAGCAATGAGGTGAATGATTAGGATGAGATGGGAAAGGAAGAGTTTTGCTTTTTGCCATTTTGCAATTATAACAATCAACAGTGACATCTTTAGTTGAAAAAGGAAGTTTATTGCTCAACACCCCAGATTTTAACATTGATAGAAGAATTTGATCATTTAGATGACCTAACTTTACATGCCATAATTTATAATCATGCTTATTAGAATTACAAAATAAGGAAATCACACTTATTGGCTTAGTTGGTGGATTAAGATAAAGAGGAAAGAGTCTGCTCCATTTAGGCCCCTCCGTTATTGTCTTCCTTGACACTCGCTCCTGCACAACACAACTAGAAGGAGAAAAAATAACTTGACAATTATTTTCTACTATTTGTCCAACAAAATAAGATGAGCAGATAAGTCGGTAGAAACAAAAACATTTTTCAGCGATGGAGAGGAGAAAATATCACCAACAGAAGTGATGGGAAGATGATCCCCATTGGCAGTCTCAATTTGCAAGTCACCATCATATTTTTTAACATTAATAAGGATATCAGAAGAAGGAGACGTGGTTTGAAGCTGCCGAGTCAAAAAACCATAATTTAAAAAGCGAGGGAGTTTTACCAGTAAGACCAAGAGCAGAAAGAGTCGATACAATCATCTGTTGAATATGCTCTTTAGTGAGAGAGGGGACTGCTGGCTGAGAATAAGAGGTAGTAATCACAGTAGAAGGATCATTCATCATATTGATAGTAGAAGTATGAAAGACACGAGAATTGCGACTCTGGGGACGCTTTCAACATTATAAGACAATGTGTCTTTTAACTTTGTAATAGTCGCAAAATTTTTAAGGACATTGATTGGCAATATGACCAAATGCCTTACAACTGTAACATTGAGTATTGCGTAGATCTCGAACACATTGTTTACCTTGAGCAACATAAGCAACATTAAGAGCATTAACGGAACTTCCTTTTTGTTCCAAAGTGGCTTGAGTCAAACGACGTTGCTCCTCCCTAAGAAGTTCATGCAACAATCATCCAAAGAGGAAGGTGTAATCCGATGCAGTAAATTTGAACGCACAGATTCAAACTCTGATCGAAGTTTCATCAAGAACTGATCCCTTTCACTAGCGTGATAAAGAGTTTGAATATCTTCTAAAGAGCGAGCAAGAACAGAAGCATACACAATATCTGTGTATTCTGTCCATAATATGATAAACCCAATATAATACTCCTGAATCGACAAATTTCTTTGAGCGTAAATTGAAATGTCGTATTCCAATTGAAACGTTTGGCCGAGCTTTTCTGATCATAAACTTTCTTGAGATAATCCCACATAGCTTTAATTATTTTATATTGTCGCAAATTGACAGCAATAGCTGGTTCCATAGTCTACAATAACCAACTCTTGATCTGAGCATCTTTGGTGTCCCAATCAACAGATTTGGTGGGATCAGCAGGCCTAAAGTTGGTTTCATCAATGTGTCCCCATAGTTCCTTTCCTTAAACATAAATCTGAAACTAAAATTCTCAGGCAATATAATTCTTATTAGAGAACTTGACACAAGCTATTTCTATTCTCTCATAACTAAAATTCTGAAAGAAATTGCTAAAAAAAATAACTCAAAAGTTCAAACCAAGAATCTACCACTCCTTTCCAAGAACTAACCAAAAAACTCACAATCTCACCAAATAAGAGAGTGGCTCTGATACCATAACAAAGAAAGACAAACACAAATTTTGGGTGAATAATTGGATGCCCAAAACTATAAGCTCTCCCTCCTATATATAAGTCAAATACAGTCAATCAAATTCCACAATTACAGTACTAATTTCTCCTAATCAAATCTCCTAATTACAACACTAATTCCTCCCTATTTACGGCAATAAAACTATTCCTCAAAAGTCAATGAAATCCCACAATTATAGCACTAATTCTTTCCTATTTACAACAACAATAATATCATTTAATTGCTGCTATTATGCCCCAATTACAGCCCTCAATTACAGCAGAAAAATAATTCATTTATAGTTGACATTATCTCTTAATTATAGGAGATAAATATTCTACAAGATATCATTACAAGATATATTGACAGCTCTGCAAAAATCATTTTTGTCCTGTTTCTTAACCAGAAGAGGAACAAAAGCTAGATTGTTAAAGCAGAGAAGTAGCCAGCAATTACTAAAACCATTTCCTAATCTGCCAAATAAACTCTTCCCCCTAATCTGATTGATGAAGATGATGATCCATTACAAATGTTTATTAATTAAATACTCACTTATTGCAAAAGAGATCCTTGAAATGCAATACAATAACCAACATGTCCAAATAAATCCCTAAACACTATGTAGAAACAAATTACTGCCCAATAACAAAATAAAGAATTTTTTCGAGAAACAAGACTCAAACACCCATTTTGGAAATCCATGAGTTGAAAAAATTTATGCATGCAAAAAAAAAAAAAAATAGATAACTTCACAATTGCCCTCCTCTCTGAAGCCAAAATAACCTAATTGAAGCATTAACTCACCCAAGAGATATTCAAAGAAAAAAACAACTTTTTGTCCAAAACCAAATACCCATTTTAATATTCCCAGCATCAATCACTAGATAGACCTAACCATACAACTAGAAATCAATAGCATTAAGAGAGAGAGAGAGAGAGAGGGGATACCTCCAACAGCGAGATTAACAGTCAAGAGAAGGGGCCAAAGAAACTTATACCGCCTAGCAAATGACTCCTTTGGAGGCTGAGGCGGAGGAGGAACTGTAGACTGAGACCCCATTCTATACGACGCTGCCGCGGCGTCTGCAGCAGATGATGGTGCTGCTGTAGTAGTTGGCGTCGAGGAAGATAAATCTTTTCCCTTTTGTTGCTCCTGAAAGTGCTTGAGCTGCGCTGTTATTCCAAAACCCAACAAGAGATAATGATCGAAGAGAAGAAAACGAATGAGGAAAATGTAATTAAAAGAATCATGATCGTAGTTGAGGACTGACTAAAAGAAATTAACTTTCTTTTCTGTTAAAAAAAAACAATAATAGAAGAGATTATTCTGAGAAAAAGTTGTAACCTTTCTTGGGCTTGTTAGCGTAGAGCTTGGGACCGTCTTGTTGTCCGCTCATTCTTTCTTCTCAAATCACTGCTACTGCTATTGTTCTTGTTCTTGTGTGAGAGAGATTTTCTGTTGCCTTTGCCAAGAGCAGATGCACGTCAAATACAACACATCAATTGATTTGTCACACTTCTCAATAAATTACACTTTTATCATCTAATAAGTTACAATCTTCAATTCTCTTATCACACTCAAAATAAAATTTAATAAATTAAATTATTTATATATTTTAAATAAATTATTTCCCACTCTTATTATTTATATATATCATTTTTATCTAAATTCATATTTTATTTTTTATAATTCTAAATTTTTTTTTCTTTTGATTAACACCTTTTAGAATCTTACTATGTATTTACCATCGAATAGATCACAAAAAATAGGTGTTAGAGAAATTTATTATTATTTCTTAACATTCTCTTAGATATGATTGTTTTATAGTTTATGTGGTTGAACTTTCAATTTTTAAATTTATATTAGACTAATAAGAATCGAGTATTTTTTAGTTATGCTGATTATATATATATATATATACACACACACATACACACATGTATGCACGTGTTTTTAGTAAAGTTCTCATTTTACCATTTTTTACTTGGTTTAATTATTTTATTTCTTGAAATTTTAATTTATTTTAGATTTTAAATAGTCGCAGAGTGGTTTTAACTTTACTTAAAATTAAATATTAAAACTATCTAATATTTAGGTATTTATCTTTGATTTAGGGATTGCTTTGATATACAATATTTAGAGTTTATGATTAAAGTAAAAAATGAGGTTTTTAAGATAAAAAAGGAGTTCTATAATTAAAAAGAGATAAAAAAAATTTATAATTGAAAAATTGTAAAAATTGAAAAGGTAGAAAAAAAGAAAAAATTGTGCAAATAAAATTTTAAATAGAAAAAGTTGTAAAAAGAAGTAATGTAAATTGAAAAATTGTGGTTATAAATAGAATTTTACAAGTTATTTTTCTTTTTAAGTCATATCATGGGCTTTGTGGCCTGACCCACTTTTAAAGATGCATATATATATTAGTTATTTTACCACATGCGAAATATTTTTATTTTTAAAATTTTAATATTAAATATATATTATTTAAATCTATTTAAATTTAATATTTTCTCATATTTTATCTTTATCTTTAATTAAGATTTAAATTGACTTAAACTTAATAGAAATTTTATGTATTTATAGTTTTTAACATATGTGTATTTTGATTATATATGTTTAATATTTATTTAAAAATAAAATATATAAAAAAATTTATAATATAAAATGTTTATTAAGTATCAAAAGAATATACAAACAATAGAGTTTTAGAATTTAAAATTGAAATTAAATTTATTTGATTAATAAAATTATTTTTATAAGAAATCAAAAGTGAAGAAGTATTGTATATATGTTTCCACCATCTATTTAAAGCATAAAACTCACTTCCATAGTCATTTAAAAGTGAAAGAAATCACTATTACTTTAATCTTCTACTTCAAACCAATTAAATCTTTCTTTTCTCTACTAATGACACTATTTTCCTTTGGATTTTAATAATTAATGTTTAAATATATTTGTTGGATTAGCTAATACATATAATAAAAATTTTTATAACTAAACTAACATTTAAATCAAGGGTATTTTGATCAATTCAAAAGTTTTACTCTCATTCACACTTATATATATATATATATATATATATATATATATATGAAATCATTTTCTATTTTAAATATTATGTTCATAATTATAATTTATGTATTTTGATGATTTTTATCTAAATAGTCTTAGCTCAAAGATAAGATAAAATAATTTAAAAATAAATATAAAATTTTAAATTTCATCAAAATAAAATTATTTTCATTAATATTAAAAAAAAAACTCTCCAAATCAAGCATTCGATCAAACTGAAAATCCTAATAGTTAGTCATTTACAAATACATTAAGATCTATTGACTATACACATATCAATGAAGAATAATCAGTTCTTTCAAAACAATAAAATTGAGTTTCAAAAGTACTATAAGATTGTTGGTTATGATATCTATATCACATTAAATGTGACTGGTCTCATGATATGTTTTTAAGAAAGCTTTACCACTTGGTTATGTTTATATGAGATGAATATAAGAAAAATAGATGTCTATTGAAGTAAAATAATAGAACGAAACCTCTTTTTATTTTAGAAGAATTAGAAAAGTTCATTATAAAAACATCTTTAATATTAAAACGAAACAAAAGAAGATAAAATGATAAAAATGGCACAATTTGATTTCTTACACTTCAATTTAGATTATAAGTAATTATAAAGTTTGAAATTTAAGAAAAGTAAATCTTACCTTTGAAATCTAAACTTTCTCCCAAACAGAATTTGGAAAATATCATTTTTTCTTTTATAATAAAATTTTACCATGAATATATATATATATATATATATATATATATATATATATATATATATATATATTTGTGTGTTTATATTAAAAGTGAATCAAACTAAAGAGAATAAGATTTTAT
>CATIWR010285125.1:0-25797 GCA_949677035.1 Omphalea diandra
AAGTTCTTTGGATGAAACAACAATTAAAGGACTTTGGTAAAGTAATTGATCACATTCCTATCAAATGTGACAATACTAGTGCTATTAATCTTTCAAAGAATCCCATCCAACATTCTAGAAGTAAGCACATAGATATTAGGCATCACGTTCTTATAGATCATGTGCAAAAAGGTGATGTTGTGTTAGAATTCATTAACACTAATCATCAACTTACAAATGTTTTCACTAAATCTCTAAATGAAGAAAGGATGAACTTCATTAAGAGAGAATTGGGAATGCTTAATGGAAGCTCCCTCAAGTGAAAATTCTTGCTTGATCTTGTGTTTAAAATATGTTATGAGTGATATGTTTGTTTGATGATTGTTATGAATGGTTTATCATTCATTTCTAGTGGATCATAATTTTTTTTTTAATTTCTCATTCTTATCCTTGCTGACTCACAATTCGAGGTCGCTATTTCTTCTTCATGGTCGTGAATTACAAGTCAACTTTACCTTGCTGTCAAATGTCAATTCGCGATCGCGAAAATCACTTTCCACGCGAATTTTGTCAGATTTTCAAATTTTTTAACCGTTAGGACATGTATTCCCAAGGAAAATTTGTCCGTTACTCACATTTTTCAAAATTCGCGTGAGGAAATCGCAAAAGGAGAGGAAATCGCGGATGCGAATTAAAGTAACTGACTTACATTTATGAGATTTGATTGCCAATCGTTTCCAACCTTTCATAATCCATTTCTAGTCATTTATAGTCATTGGATATTACTTTTAAACCTATAAATACCCCTCCTAAATAGTGTTTTCATCACAACTTCAATATACAAACCTCTAAATATCCTGATCTTTCAAATCTTCTCTCACTTTCTCAAGCATTCTTCATGGCACCAAAGAAAGCATCCAGAGCATACAAGGGTAAGGGAATAGCACAACCCTCTGATCCTCCTTCCCTCCACAACATGAAGGGAGTCACTCGCGAAGAAAAGGAGAGGTACAAAGCTAATATCTTCAAAACCATCCTCCCTAATAAGATTCCATCTTCGTTTCTGCTATAGTCCCTCGGACTCACCAACGAAATCTGAGTATTTCTATCCAACCTTGGCTGGAATGACTTTATCTTTCAAGCAGAACCCGAATACGAGGAGATAGTTCGAGAGTTTATGTTCACGGTTCAATTAAGCCATAAGATGGAGTCTCCAATGGGACAGTATAGTATGACATTTTGTGCCTTCAGTGATCCCGACTTCATCACCTTTGAGCAGTTGTCCAACCTCTTTACTCTTCAAATTGGTGAGCACATTCCTTTTGTCATTGCTGCTCTCGATGTAATTTATTCAGAGTTTTGGGCTGAGATTTCTATAAAGGCTAAACACAACCTAAGGTCTTCTTTGGCAAAACATATCAAGACCTTGCCCTTCTAGATTCTCCATCGAATAATCACATTCTCCATTAATGCCAGGGGAGATAGGAATGAAAAAGTCTCGCAAAAGGATCTTGCGTTCCTCTTCTGCCTCGTAAAGAACAAGCCTATCCAGACCTACAGGTATCTAGTGGATCAGTTGATTCACATGAGCACCAAGCCGAAGAGTCAATTCTTGCTCCCATCACATGTCACTGCCATCTACCGTTTCATGGGCGCTCTAGACGAGGAGAAGGAAAAACTTCTCACCAAAAAATATCTGCCATCACATAAATTTTTGGATCTCACCTACCTTGTCAACGCCAAGGCGATACATCCTGACTCCTATGCCTATCTATTTGGCACTTATGGTGCACAGAGAATGGAGAGCTCTCACGCATCTAAGAGGAAACGCCTCCACCTTAAAGAGGTTCCTTATTATGTTTCTCCTCCACCAAAGCCAAAGGGAAAAGTATCCCTCTCCACCATCAACAGTAAGCTTAATAAGCTTATGCGGATAATGCAAAGATGATCTCATTCCTCTCCCACCTCCATAGCGACATGGTGGATCTTCAAGAAAAGCTTGGAATTCCTCCCTGCCACCTCTCCGACTTTACAGAATTTGATGATACACAAGATAGGGATGAAGGTATGGAAGATAGAGATGAGGCTAAAGGTGGCATCCAAGAGCACAAGGATGACTTGTCTGGATATGATAGTGATTCTCTAGTCTTTTAGATTTTAGGTTTCTTTGTTTACTTTTGTAATCAAACATGTGATCCCACATTTAGTATATCTATAAAAGTTTATTCTTTTTTGCATATCTTTGTGTTAAGCAATTACTTTTATCTTTATGATTAATGTTTGTTCCTTACATGCTTTTGCTTCTTGCTCATACTTATGCTCCTTAATCATTTCTACCTTAAATTTCCCTTTAATTATCTTTCATGTTATCTAACCTTTTTTATCTTGCCACAGGGGGAGAAATAAGATAAGATAAGATACGAGTGAAAAATTATCCAAAGGAGAGATAACTATTTAAAGGGGAGTGAGTGCATAAGTTGAGGGGGAGCAACTAAGAAGAAGTAACTTAACGTAACTTAACTTCACACTTAGAAATCTTTGCTAAGCTATGATTCAATTTTACTTTTCTGCTCTTATTTTTCACTTTGAATCAATCTAGGTTATCAAAATAAAAAAGGGGAGATTGTTGGACTAGGATGGTTAATCCTAAGTCTAGAACCTATTTTGATCTTGACAAAGAAGATTGATAATCACTAATATTTCAAATAAGTGTTGATTTTGCATAAATAGATAAATCTCTCAACAAGTGATGGAAAGAGTTGTTAAACTCCAAAGTAACATGTAAATAGCGACCGTAATCAGGATTCATGACAGTGATTCATGTTAAGACATGTTGAAAATCAGGCATGCAAAATCACAAAGCCATTCTCGGCCGCGACCCATGCAAAAGAAAGAGCCTAATTGTGATAGTGGAATTCGCGGTCTATGTCATGCTGGAGTTACGACCGCGACTTTTAAAAACTCCAAGACAATGATCAAGTTTACCATCACAGCTTGACAAGTGTCCCAAGTAACCATTGAAAGTCAAAAATTGTGATGGGCACTTATTGCTAGCGACCGCGAATCCAAAAGAAGAAGATGAGGACTTTTGGCAGAGGAATTTGCATTCATAGTCGCGTCTTGTACAAGATAAATCGCGACCACTACATTTGAGAGCAGGTGAAAGGCAACGACCATATTTTTTCTAGCAAACTAATCAGAAGCTGCCACGTGGACTAGCTGTTAGACACAAACAGAATTTTCCTTATAAAATTTGGAAATCGCGATCGCGAAGGAGCAGTAGCGACTGCGATTTCATCTTGACAAGCATTTAATGCAGAATCTGCCTAGCATGTCTCAAAGATTTGATGAGTTATGATCTGCAACATCTCTTTGGTGAAGTTTGGTGTAAATATACCACCAAATAGCCATGAATAAGGTTGCTAAGGAATTTATTACAAGTGATTAAAGCTCTCAATCTTTGCTACTCATTTCCTTCATTTTCTTTATGAAATTGTAATTATTAGGTATGAGCATTAAACACCAAGTTATAAGGTTATAGTGTTAGCCTGCTAAAACACTCTAAGAAAGGTTTAAGTGTAAGCCTAGTGAAACACTTGAGTGAGGTTGAGTGTTAGCCCAAAAACACATTGTTATAAGGATGTGTGTGAGCCATCAAAACACAAGTTGTACAAGTTGGGTGTGAGCTTGAAAACACCTTGAGATAGTGAAATACCCAAGTGGTTAATTAGGGAGTGGATGTAGGGTCAATTATACCTGAACCACTATAAATCGATTGTCTCCATTCTACTCTTTCTTCTTCCATTTTCTTTATTTTTTGAAATTTTATACACCAATTCAACCTCCGTTCTTGATGCCTAGGGACAACACCCATAATACTCTAGCCTCTATTGCAGTGCAACAATGACACTACTATAGCCTTCGTCATGTGCGTGACACTAGTTTTGACAAAAGTGATTTTTTAGGCTCAAATTTTAGCTATCATGAATATATATAAAAGGAAACATAAGTTTTTGATAGGGGACGACTTTTAAGGAGTCTTAGCAGACTTTAAGAGCGAAAATCAAAAGGAAAACAACATCATAATAATCTATTGATTGGAAGGAACACAAGTCTTCATATTTCAACTGTGGAGGATTAAAGAATCAAGTGACACGAATCTTCTCCCATCTTTCTTATTTCTAATATGATTTTCTTGGAATCCTTCTATGCTTTTTATGTACTATTGATTTCTATGATGAGAAGCTAAAATCTTTTCTTAGGATTGAATTGGAAGTTACAATGTTGTAAATTATGATCTGATTCTATTTTTATGGATGAATAGGATTTAATTTGATTCAATGATTGTGTGCTTAATGCTTGTGAATACTTAGCCACTATATGTGTGATTTTAGTTATTAAGTAATGTAACGAGAGTTGAAGTTTAATATTGGATCATTAATTATTTAACTTAGTTTGTTGTAGACTAAAGATAAATGCATGACTAAAGGGATTCAAGATTTATCATAAAAGCCTTAGTACTCATTAGAGAGCTACTAAGGAGTTGATCCACCCTAATACCTACTAGAGAGTTGCTAAAAGAAGAATGCAATCTTGGTCCTTACTAAAGAGCTATCAATAGTTGCTGTACCTACTGGAGAACTGTTAAAGGGATGATCATTCTAATACCTTTAAGAGAGTTGCTAGAGGAATAATGGAACCTTAGTACTTGCTAAAGAGCTACCAAGAGCTTTAGCACTTGCTAGAAAAGTGCAAAGGAAATCATATCTTTGTGTATCATTTCTTTGGTATTTACAATGATGTTAAACTCTTTAATGTGCCTTGTGTAATGGTCTTTTTTTTTTTTTTTTTATTAAAGGCCATTTTCAGGACCTAAAAAGTATGGGACAAATTGTAAACACTAGATTTTTAGATTATTTGAATGCAAGTCCAATAATGAGAATCTTATTGAGATCATCCCTAAAAAGATGAAGAAAATAATGCCTAAAAAGAGACAAATCTTGAACCAAACCTACCCTACAAAAACTTAAGCCTAGAAGCACCATTTCTGGATTTTTATAAATTGTTTATGGAATCATTTAGCTAGTTATAATACAAACTTAGATGGTTATACAAATAACACACTAAATGTGCAATAACATAAACATCATATAATAGTAACCTAGTTAGCCTGCTTGATAACCAAGTAGTTGTTTGTGCATATGACTTTTTAAGTTTTATAAATAACTTCAAAACCCTAAGTTCCAAATATTCAATGATCTATCCATAAAGAGAAATGAAGAAAGGATAATATGGTGTAATATGTGTTATGTAGCACAGGTGCACCCCTTTTTCTCTATAAATACCTCACCTCTTGAGGAGTGGAGGGAAGGCTAATTTTCTCTAAAGAATTGCTACCAAATTAAATACTTAGAACTCATAGGCACTCTCCATTTATAGAAACACTATAGGCATTCACCCATACTTAAAAGACTAAGCACAACCTTTATTTACATTAGAATCTTTGTATTTTGAAGAATAATTGCATCACTTGAGGTGCCTTCGAGGGCCATAAGTTAACTTTTGAGTCCATTTCCTCCCTTATTCTCCCTTTTCTTCCCTTCTTTTCTTTTTTATAGTTTTTTGCTAGTAGTAGATCTATAGGTCTATACAAACACTTAGTTGTCTATACAAGCATCTTCATGATCTATACAAAACACCAGTTAGTTCATATAGACTACTAACTCTACATAATAATGTTTCTTTCTTTTCGTTTTTTTTATTTATAACTTTTTTCTTTGTATCTTAATCTTAAATATGGATGGAATGAGTAAGTTGCAGTAGTCTATCTAGAGATCCATACAAATACTTAGTTGTCTGTATAATTATCTTCATCATCTATACAAACCACTAGTTAGTTTGTATAGACTACTAGCACTGCTTATTGGTTCTACATAATAGTGTCTTTTTCTCTTCTTTCTTTAATTTCCAACTTTTTTCTTTATATCTTAAGCTTAAATATGGATGGAATGAGGTATGATGCAATAACTAAAGACCTATATTCCTTATAATTAACCACATTTTTATGTTTAAATATTATTTTTAAATGGCTTTCTAGCCTTACCTATGGCTTGGTTCTCACCTTCTACATGTGATTGAATGGAAAGTGATGGCAAGAGGCTAAAAGACTAATGATCCCTATATTTCTTTTTTTATTATGTTTTCTTTATTTGGTGTCTTTTTATGCTCCTTTGTAAAAGCTGGTTTGATTTTCCCAATCACATTGACGCCCTATGTTGCTAATGGCCAAGATGAAGTCAAATTTTATAATTCTGCCAGTGGCAAATGGTCGAGGCTACCATAAACTTGACATTTATGGCAACTCATTTTAGTCCTAATATAGTCCTACTCTATGGTTATCTAGTAATGCCCCATCTTTAAGGTTTTGCTAACCAAGGCTTTTCCATTCATGTGTGGCTGCAAACCCCTGCAAGTACCTCTTTCATCACCATGCTATCTTCTTCTTTTGTCCAACATTTTAAATGGATCCTATATAGTATTCATTTGTACACCATGTCGTCATAAACCATAAATTGCAAAGCTAACCTCTAAATTGTTCCTTTATCCTTCTTCTATGCTCCCCTTAGGATATTCACCACTTTCTAAGTATTTGTGCGCATCATAATACTAGGGATGATTTTCAAAAATGTTTGCATTACCTTTTCTTTAAAATGGCATGATGTTGTAAATTTAAGTGTGATAAATGAATTCATTGCCATCTTTTTGGGCCTGTCCGAAAAAGAAACCAAAGTAGCTAAGGCATCAGCCGTTGCATTTTCTTCTCATAGAAGATGGTGAAATATGACCCTTTGAAAATTCTTAGCCAAACTTTTTAGATGCTCCAAATATGGGCTCAGGCATCCTTACTTCAATTTTCATTCATCGGTTACTTGAGAAATAACTAACAATGAGTCCCCCAAATGCTTTAGCCATTCTAACCCTTATTTGAATTAACGACCTCAGCCCAAATGCACAAACTTCATATTTGGCCATATCGTTGGTTACCTGAAAGTCCAGTTTCTTAGCCATTGGGAATAACTCTCCTTCTGGTGATATCAAGATTACCCTTACACAACCTTTTTTTTGTTCATTACTTTGTGGGAATACAATCTCCACCTTTAGGGCTCTATTGCTCTAAAACTTTCATTAAAAAATCAAAGAAGTTTAGGTTTGCCTTTCATAAGTGTTTATTGAGCTAAATACTTTACTACTGCTCAACCTTTGATCACCTTATTGGTTACATACTTGTTATTAAACTTTGTTAAGAGTATAAACCATTTTGCTTGTTTTCCAATCAAGGAGGTGCTTTATATAGGTATCATACTAGGTCAAGCTTTGAAACCACTTCAACTAAATATGACTGAAATAGTGCCATAACTTTTTTATGGCATATACCATTACCAGACACATTTTCTCTATCTGATTGTATTTCTCCTCATAAGGAAGCAATTTTTTATTGAGATAGTATACAAATACTCAATTCCTCTTTCATCTTCTTGTGCCAATATTTTTATCATGAAATTCTCCTTTATTATTAAGTATAAAATCAAAGGATTACTTGGCTTTGGGGGTTTTAGCACTGGCAAATTTGATAAATACTCTTTTATCCTCTCGAAGTCCTTTTTGTACTACTCATTCCACACGATGAGCTGGTCCTCGATAATTTAAAAATTAACTCATAGATGGGAGTGAGTATGGCTATGAATATGCTAATGTACTACAAACGACCTAAAAATCCCTTCCTTTTTTTTTTTTTTTTTTTTTTTTTTATAATGTAAGCATATCCTAAATGGCCTTTACTTAATTTAGATCTACCTTAATACCCTTCTCACTCACTACATGTCCAAATAGGTTACCTAACATAACCCCAAACACGTACTTCTGGGGATTAAGCTGGAGGTCATACTAGTCCACCCTTTATAGAAACTTTTCTAAGGCCTTGAAGTGCCCTTCCCACGCTTTAGCCTTCACCATCATATCATCAATATATACCTTTGCTTCTTTATGGATCAAGTCGTGGACCAGTATGGTTGCCATTCGCTAATAAGTCGCTCTAGCGTTCTTTAAACCAAATGACATCACCTCATAATAATACATGCCCCATTCCATGATGAAATTAGTCTTCACCTTATTTATGATAGCCATAAGGATTTGATTATAGCTAGAAAATCCATCTATGAAAGAATACATGTTGCAAGTCATAACACTATCCACTAACATGTTAATGTGGGGAAAAGGAAAGTCATCCTTAGGACATGCCTTATTCAAATCTTTATAATCCATGCACATTCTTACTCTTTCATTCTTCTTCTGCACTGGCACTATATTGGCCAACTATTCATGATAGTCAATTATCTCTATGAACTTAACATTCAATTGCCTTGCCACTTTCTCCTTTACCAATTGAGTCCACTATAGTCTTATTCGTTGAAGTTTTTAATTTATGCATCTCATTCATGGATAAGTTGGGATATTGCATTCAACTATCTAGTGATCAACCCCTGGCATATCCTTATATGTCCAAACAAAAACTCTAATACTTTTTGAATAACTATTTAAATCTCTAGCGTTCTTTGGGTATGAGTTTTTCATATTTTCTTGTGTGCCAAGATTAAATATAGCGGTATGCATGAAATTAATATTAATATGGTCTTGAAATAATGCATGTCATGCATGCTACCATTAGGAAAGACATCACACAAGTAAGCAAAGTCATCATTCATTGCCTTAAACCTAGAAATAAATACATCATTATCCTAAAAAAGGATAGAGACAATAACATTAGAGGTATCAAGAAAAAGAGGCTCTCTAGAAGGACCAATTGGGACTTCTTCAACATCGCCCTTTTTAGATCTTTCTCTACTTCACCTTTCTTTTAATGAGTTGTCTTAAAGGTAGCATTCGAGTCATTATTCACTTGTTCAAAACTCATTTTATTCTCATTTTTAGCACTAGCTATAACCTTCACAACCTCTTCAAAATCTTGCTTCATCTGATCATCTCATAATCTCTAAGCTCAACATTCTTAAAGCTTTTCTATAATGCCATTTTATCTATCTCAACTTATCCCACGTCAGATAGTTGTCCCTATATGCCTTTACATTCCTTTACATCTTTGATGGAGTTCACTATCATGTTCTCAATATCACCCAAGTCAAGCCCTGTACATTTTCCTTCAGCATAGACATTGGATATGCTATTTCCCTATTTTGGATCTTCATAAGGTACTTCCAATTCAAATCTAGCAATTTGCTTCTATTATGAATGCTAAGGAGAGAATGTTTGGAGAACATGTGACCTTAAGAAATTAGACTCACTCCTTTACTTTGAATGATGTGTTTTGAATGATCACAAAACTCTAACAAAACTAATAGAAGTTCTAATGTTTGTACTTTAGTGTTTTTGGATGATATGAGTAGACTCGTCGAATGTCAAAGAGGGATATTTTTATGAAAGGTAAGGGGAGAATGTTTGGAGAATATGTGACTTCAAGACCCAAAAAATGTTAAAGGGCTAGAATGAATGCTAAAAGGTCAGACCAAGTTCAATGGGTATTGTACAAGTTCAACAAGCATTGAACATCTCTAATGGGTATTAACAATCATGCAATAGGCATTTAAGATGTGCTACAAATGCCCCAAAGTGTTCTGGACATTGCAACGGGCATTGTCCCTTTGCAATAGACATTAAAGAAGTGCTCTAGGTTGATTTGTGTTAGACCTCACCATGAGAGTTGAAGTTTCACTAGCAACAGGTGTTGCATATTCATAACAGGTATTAGAAAAGTGTCCAAGCTTGAGCTAAGGTTTTCGAAGCTCGAAATGGGTATTAGCCCTTCTTAATAGGCATTGAATGAGTTTCCAATAGGAATTGCAAATTGGTTAATAGGCTTGAAAAACAATTGTGCAAAGTTTAAAAATAAAACACAAAATTTAAACTTTTCAAAATGAACCATGTTTATTGTTCTTGCTCTAACAAGCATTCTAGTCAAAGCCAACGAGCATTGAATGATAATCATTAGGCATTAGAAGTAACCGTTACAAGCTTAATGGGGGTTGATGAAGAACAACGAGTGTTGTCATCTCTGCTGGCTAGTTTTGCAGAGAAGCTGTTAGGTTAAACATATTTCAATGGATAGTTTTAGAGTTTGGATATTTAAGGAGCATTTTTGAAGACTAAAGTAGGTTAGTAAAAGTTTGGAGAACATTTATAAACAACTTGTAAACATTTGTCAAGTCTTTGTGCAAACCTTTTTGGGTGTTGCTTGTATTTTTTAGATAGAGTGAGATTAATTTGTTACTCCTTTTTGAGAGTACGTTTTCTTGAGCATTAATAGCATATTTATTGCCTATTTGAAAGGCATTGAGACTGCTTGGATCTATCTTTACTAATGGTCGTAAAGGTTGGTATTATGCTTAGAAAAATACTAAGGAAAAGATTGTCTTTGAGCTTAAAAAGAGAAGGTTGTCCTTAAGCTTGTAAAAGGGAAATGTTTTTTTCTTGAGCCTGAAAAAAAAATATGAAGGCCTAAGTGAAAACTTAGGGAATGGAATAGGCATATAGTCGAACCATTATAAAATCCTTGTATCGATTAGTGTTGTTTACTTTTATTGTGTTTGTGTTTATTTTTATTTATAGCCCAATTCAACCCCTCTTGGGTTGCCACATCTGCCACTCATTTCAATAGCTTCCTCTTCACTAGCTTTCATGTTTCTCAGAAATATTTGCCTAATAGATATTGCTCATAATTCTCATAAGAGATCTTTCATTTGTCATTCCATGAACAAATTGTCTAGAGACTATATAAAACTATAGTTGACCTTTTTTTTTTTTTTTTTTTTTTTAATCTTCTACTACCTTCGTAACCTATTTCCCTTTCTTGTTCTTGCATTCCTTATTAGACGAGTCTTGATAATTCAAATAGCCAGCCTTTACACTCTGAAGTTACATATGAAAGAATGCTTCTTCAAGATCATCCAAAGGGTTAGCTTTTACCTAATCCTTATCCGTTTCGGTTGTCTCTTCTTTTGTTTCCCTAGTTGTTTCTCCTTTTTTCACAAATAAGTCAAATAATGAGCCTTGTAGATCTCACACTAAATACTTTCCTCAATTCAATGGTAGACCAACCCTTTTTTACTAGTTTGTGTCAGTATATCTAGAAATTTAGGCACTCCTGTAGAGTTCTTCCTCACCCCCTGACTTGGAAGAAAGTTCATATTCTTTATTATACTCACCACTTTTTTAGAGACGCATTTATTTGTAACACCGATAACCTAAAAGCTTCTGAGATGTAGAATAGTTATGCTCAACATTGACACTTTCTCCCTTACTTTAACACAGACAGTAAAAAGCCCCCCATATAAGGAATCATGACCTTTTGTTGTATAGTAAATGACATGCCTCCCAAAGGGTGGACCATGGCCTCTTCTGCAACATTGAGAAAATAATGGGAATATCCAGTACTATAAACTCTACCATGGCCTCTATAACCTTGATCTTTATCATAGTGTTGAACACATTAGTAATTGGTCTCCTACTGTCATCATAAGCTTGAGTGATACTATTCGATGCCTTTAAATCTTTCTCAGATACCCCAAACTTGTATAATGGCTTCAAAGGACAAATGTTGATCTTAGGTCCTTCATCAACCATTACACATGGAGTCCACCTCCCTTTTACTTCGAATTTAATGAACAAGGCCAGGTTATGATCTCATTTTTTAGAAGTAAATCCTCAAAAAAAAAAGTAATCTTACCTTTGTTAGTGATTAATGCCACTACATCCTTAGTTGTTGGACTAGGATGGTTAATCCTGAGTCTTAGACCTCGTTTGATCTTGATAAAAGAGATTGATCAATCTTTATGTTTCCATTAAGTGTTGTTTGGCAGAATTAAGTTAGATTTTAAAGTGGAAGTTAGATGAAGTTCATAATATTTAAGAAGGCAAAGTTCATCCAAATTCGCAATTAGAGACTTCTAATTTGTTACCACAATTTAGCTCTATAATAGGGTGAAAATAGGCCAGATGGATTCACGGGTATTATCACTACTGCGACTCATCCAAAGATGGGAGTGTCAAAGTCACAGACGAATTCGCGGTTAGTATCGCGTCTTAGTCGCGATTGCTAATTTCATAGTAATTGAAGAGGGAACCAAGTCCACAACTACAATATGCCAAGTGTCCCAGGTATTTATTGAAGAATAAAATTCACGAGGGCAACATTGTGGGTAGTGATCGTGATTCATGAAGATGAAAATTCTCCTTTAAATAGAAGAATTTGCATCCTGAGTTGTGCCCTGTACAAAGAAAAATTGCGATCGCAACTTTTGTGGGCAGTTAGAAAGTAATGACTATATTTTCCTGATGGACCAATAAGAAGATGACACGTGGACTAGCCGTTAGACACAAATGTGGTTTTTTACTGCAATTTTTGGCTCCCGTATGAAAATTGGAATGTCACGACCGCGACTCTCGTCTATCATGTAATTAATGCATAATCTGCCTAGCAGGATTTGGAGATTTAATGAGCTTCATAGTATAACGTCTCTTTGGTAGATATGAGCTATAAATACTCCACCAAATAGATGTAAATGAAAGAAAATTCATTAACTTGTAATAAAACTCTTACAAATTTGCTACTCATTCTTTATATTCTTTAAGTGATTGTTTGGTGTGAGCATAAACACCATTATAATAGGTTTCAATGTGAGCTTGTAAAAACACTTGAGAAAGGTTTAAGTGTGAGCCTGTGAAAACACTTGAGAGAGGTTTTAGTTTTAGCCTTAGAAAATACTTATAAGAAAGGTTGTTGTGTGAGTCTTGAAAACACAAAGTGTAAAAGTTAGATATGAGCTTGGAAACACCATTTTGAGTGAGTGAAACACTAAATTGCAGAGAAATGGGGAGTGGACATAGGGTTGATTTATATCCAAATCACTATAAATCTTTGCGTCATCTTTCTACTCTTCCTTTATCCTCATTTTAATTTTTATTTAAACACTAGTTCAACCCCCATTCTTAGTGCCTAGGGCTAACAAGTGGTATCGGAGCCAAGTCTCACAAACAAGCCTTGATTAGGTGAGCAAAGTTCATGGCACATGAGGGAATCCACTCATACCTTAAGCCCTACATTGATAGATTTAACTATACTCATTGGAAGTATAAGATGAAGATTTATCTTGATACAAATGTAGTGGACCTTTGGGATGTAGTAGTCAAAGAATGGAAGCCACCCTCTAAAGTAGTGGATGGAATTGAAGAACTTATTCCAAGGGAAGATTGGGTTAAAGCTCACAGGAGGTAAAATGGCAAAAACAAGAGAGCAATGATCATTCTTCTAAGCTCTCTCTCTTTAGGGAAGATAGTGGAAGAATGCAACATTGCAAAACAGCTCATGCTATTTGGAAGATTTTGAAAACTATCATGAGGGCACAACACTAGTTAAATCAAGCAGATTGGAGATGTTCGTGATGGAATGAAAGCTCTTCATGATGAAGGACCATGAAAGCATCACCGAAATGATGAATAAACTCCTATTCATCATCACTAACATGAAGAAATTCGGAAGGACTCTCACCAACTATGAGATAAACACAAAAATCCTTAAAACTCTTCCATTAGATAAGTTTGGTGTAAGAGTGTGCAACATTCAAGAGTCCAATCCAGAGATTGGAAAGGTTCCTACGAATGTGTTGATAGGCAAACTCTTAACTCATGAGTTAGCCTTATAAAAGGACGAGCAAATGAAGAAACTAAGGGGCCAAGGAGAAAAATTAGAAAAAGTAAGAAGAACCTTGGCACTCAAATCCTTAA
The DNA here is from genome assembly GCA_949677035.1 of Omphalea diandra. Taxonomy (NCBI): domain Eukaryota; kingdom Viridiplantae; phylum Streptophyta; class Magnoliopsida; order Malpighiales; family Euphorbiaceae; genus Omphalea; species Omphalea diandra. The sequence goes on from CATIWR010285125.1 coordinate 13,831, forward strand.
CCAAGGAGAAGGAGGTAAAAATAGTGATGAAGAGAGTGACAAAGATGAAGAAGAGCTAGAAATGCTCTAAAAAAGGACTAAGGAGTTAATTAGAAGAAGAAAAGAGAGAAGAAGCTTCAAGAAGACAACTTCTAATCCTAGAGAGAGATCTAATGAAGTCACTTGCTATGAGTGTGGCAAGCAAGGGCACATCAAATACGATTGTCTCAAGATAAAGAAGAAGAAGAGATGGGACAAGGAGAAGAAGAAGAGTTTCTCAGCCATTTGGGATGATAGCTCAAGTGAAGCTGAAGAAGAATGAGAAGTTGCCAACATTTGCTTTATGGTACAAAAAGACTCTCCAAATGAGGTAAGTACTTCATCCCACTCTCATTTAGATTTAGATGATTTTGATGAGGTAGATGAAGAGCTTCTTGAGGCTCTTACTATGAGAAGTGACAAATATAAGTCACAAATAAAGCCTTACAAGAAAAAATGTCTAAAATTAAAGGATGATTATAAATCCCTCAATGATCTTGCAAACAAATTAAAAGCATCAAATGACGAGCTCAAGAAATCTATGGAAAATCTTTCCATATCATCTTCATCATTGGCTTCATTTAGAAAAGAGAATGACTCCCTAAAAGGAGAAGTCATGGAGCTTAAAAGCTCAATCTCTAAGTTTCACAAAGGAAAGGAAGCCTTGGACACATTGATTGTGTCTCAAAGACCACCATTGATTAGATATAGTTTAGGCTTCAATGGAGCCTCCTCATCATCACATACTACATTTGTTAGATCATTAGAACCTCAAACCTCAAGTGTTGAGGCAATTGGGAAGAAAAGTGCTCCTAACACTAAGCCTCCTAAGCCTAAGGGCAAAGGGAATGCTCCCCAAAGCTCTGCCAAGACTCAAAGAGCCAATCATGCTTACATGTATAACCAAAAGCATGCTCACACACACAATCATAAACAATTCTTTACTACTTCTCATCACACATACACATGCATCCACTCATATAATCAAAGTATGAGAAAGCCTCCTACTCATACTAAGTTTGTGCATAGGAGAAAGACTCACAAGTCTAAACTCCAATGTCATTATTGCATGTAATTTGGGCATGCTAATAATTGCATGTAATTTGGGCATGCTAATAATCACTATTTTATTAAGAAGGCTCACCTCAAATTAGAGGACCCTTCAACTCCTAACCTCTTTGGACCCAAGTATGCTTAGGTACTTAAGAAAAGTTGGCTCTCTTTTATTATGTAAGGAAGTGTGGCAACCACCAAATCAAGCAATTGACATGTGGATAGTGGATGTTCTAAGCATACGACTAGAAATAAAAAGCTATTCACAACATTGAAGGAAAAAAAAGGTAAAGATGTCGCTTTTGGTAACAATGCCAAGGGTAAGGTAATTGGCATTAGAACCATTGGTAAGAATGGTTGTTCCTTAATTGATAATGTTTTATTAGTTAGTAGCTTATAACATAATTTGTTGAGTGTAAGTCAATTGTGTGACATAGGTAATAAAGTCACCTTTGATCCTAGGGAATGTCGAGTCATCACATTTGTGGATGATGAGGTTATTTTTAAGGGTGAAAGGAAAGACAATACCTACTCAATTGATTTAGACAATTTGGTTAACCAATCTTTTAAGTGTCTTATGTCTTTGACCAATGAAGCTTGGTTGTGGCATAAAAAGCTTGGACATGCAATCATGGATCTTCTTCAAAGCCTATCTAAAAGAAAGTTGGTGGAAGGCCTTCCCAAGCTAAATTTCACTAAAGACAAGATATGTGGTCCTTGCCAAATGGGAAACCAACATCAAGCCACCCATAAAGCTAAAAATGTTGTAAGTTCTTCTAAACCTCTTCAACTAGTTCATATGGACTTGATAGGACCCACTAGAAGTGCTAGCTTAGGTGGAAAGCATTATGCACCAGTCCTAGTTGATGATTACTCTAGGTTTACTTGGGTGTCTTTTTAGCTCATAAGAATGATACTTTTGATGCTTTTAAAAGTTTTGCAAAAAAAGTTCAAAATGAAAAAGGTTACTTCATTTTTTCTATTAGAAGTAACCACAAAAAGGAATTTCAAAATGAGTCTTTTGAAACTTATTATTTAGAGAATGGAGTTTTCCATAATTTTTCAACTCCTAGAATACCACAACAAAATGGTTTTGTAAAAAGAAAAAAATAGAACACTAGTAGAAATGGTTAGGACCATGCTCAATGAGTATTCTTTACCGAATTACTTTTAGGCCGAAGCCATTAATACTTCGTGTTATATTGCAAATAGAGTTTTTAAAAGACTTATTCTCAATAAAGCATCTTATGAGCTATGGACTGGTAGAAAACCCAAGATATTATACCTAAGAGTATTTGGATGTAAGTGCTATATTTTAAATACTAGGGATTATCTTAGAAAATTTGATTTAAAAACCAATAAAGGAATATTCTTAGGCTATTTCACTACTAGCAAGGCATATAGAGTCTTTAATAAGAGTTTAATGGTAGTTAAAGAGTCTATGAATGTTGTCTTTGATGAATCTAGTAAACTTAATCTTGGAAAATGTGTTTTTGTTGATGATCTTGTAGGTGACTTTGAAAATCTGGAATTGGAAGACATTATAAGAAGAGAGGATAAAAACAAGGAAGGAGGTGAATCATAAAAAATAGATGAGGAGCCACAATATCAACAAAGAGATGAGCCAAGCCAAGATCTACCCAACGATTGGAGATTTTCCAAATATCATCCCAAGGACTTGATCATTGGTGATACCTCCAAGGGTGTAAGTACTAGATCACAACTTCATCCTTTAGATAATAATCTCGCTTTTTTTCTTAACTTGAGCTAAAATCAATTGATAAGGCTCTTGATGACGAGAGTTAGATGCTTGCTATACAAGAGGAACTCAACTAATTTGAGAGAAATAAGGTATGGGAACTTGTCCATAGGCCTAAAGAACACTCCATTATAGGTTACAAATGGGTGTTTAGGAACAAGTTAGATGAGCAAGGTCTTATCACATGGAATAAAGCTAGATTAGTTGCTAAAGGATACAACCAAGAGGAAGGCATAGATTATGATAAGACTTTTGCTCCCGTTGCAAGATTAGAGGCCATTAGGATACTATTAGCTTTTGCATGCCATATGAATTTTAAGCTTTTTCAAATGGATGTTAAAAGTGCATTTTTGAATGGAATTATTGAGGAGGAAGTCTATGTTGAACAATCTCCAAATCATGTTTTTAAATTGAACAAAGCCTTATATGGATTGAAATAAGCTCCAAGAGCTTGGTATGAAAGGTTTAGTTCATTACTTTTAAAAAATGATTTTGAAAAAGAAAAGGTGGACACCATACTATTTGCTAAAAGGCACAAGCAGGATACACTAATTGTAAAAATTTTTATTGATAATATCGTTTTTGGTGCTACTAATGAGTCTTTTTGTGAGGATTTTACTAAGTGTATGACTAGGGAATTTGAAATGAGCATGATGGAGAGCTTAAATTCTTTCTTGTTTTACATATCAAGCAAACCAAAGAAGGGATCTTCATCAATCAAGCCAAATACACAAGGGAGACACTCAAGAAGTTTGGCATGGATGGATGCAAAGTAGCCAAAACCCCTATGAGTGGTACCATCAAAGCTAGATAAAGATGAATCGGGTAAGATGATAGATGAAAAGAGATATCAAAGTATATTCGGATCTTAACTTTTTCTTACTGCTTCTAGGTCGGATATCATGTTTAGTGTATGTATGTGTGCTAGGTTTCAATCCTCTCCTAGAAAGTCTCATTTAAATGCTGTTAAGAGAATTTTGAAGTATTTGCATGGCACAATTCACTTAAGGTTATGTTATCCTAGGGATTCATTCTTTAGTCTCATAGGGTATTCAAATATGGATTATGCGGGTAGTTTATTAGATAGAAAAAGCACTTTCGGGACTTTCCAATTTATAGGAGAATGCCTAGTATCTTGGTTTAGCAAAAAGCAAGTGTCGGCTGTTTTATCCATTGCAGAAGCCGAGTATGTTGTTGCAGGTTGTTGTTGCACCCAAGTCCTTTGAATGAAACAACAATTGAATGATTTTGGCAAAATGATTGATCACATTCCTGTTAAATATGATAACACTAGTGCTATTAATCTCTCTAAGAATCCCATCCAACACTCTAGAAGTAAACACATAGATATTAGACACCATTTCCTTAAAGATCATGTGCAAAAGGGTGATGTTGTGTTAGAGTTTATTGACACAAATCATCAACTTGCATATATTTTCACTAAATCTCTCAATAAAGAAAGATTGAATATCATTAAGAGAGAATTGGGAATGCTTGATGGAAGCTCCATAAAGTGAAAATTTGATCTTATGTGTTGCTTGTATGTGTGTTAATTATATTTCTTGTGTTTTCTATGTGAGATATTCCAAGTGGATCACAATTTTGATTCTTTCAAAACTTATATTTTTCATTCTTATCGTTGTTGACTTATAATTCGCGATTGCTATCTTCTCTTCACGATCGCGAATTACAAGTCCTAGTCACCCGATTATCAAACATCAAATCACGATCGTGGGAATCAAGCTCCACTGCTAAGTTTGGCTAAGAATTTAAATTTTTTACCGTTGTAGCATGTATTCCTGAGGAAAATTTATCCGTTACTCACATTTTTTGGAAATCGCAGTTGCAATCCCTGAATTCGCGGACGTGAATTTGAGTAACTGTTAAGCCATTAAGTGATTTGACTATAAACCATTTTCAATTCTTCATAAATCCAATTCTAGCCATTTCTAGCCGTTTATACACCCTTTTAATGGTTATATAAACCCTCTAAATAGTGATTCTGATAACTTCATCTTACTCCAAAGCTCTTATCCTTCCAAATCTCTCTAAACTCTTTAAATCCTTTTCATCTTCTGTAATGGCTCCCAAGAAGATCTTAAGAGTAGATAAAGGCAAGGTTGTGGCTCAACCATCTGCACCCCCTGCTCTCTAACTAATGAAGGATATCACCAAGGAGGAGAAAGAGAGATACAAGACAAATTCTTCAAAGATCATCCTCCCCAACAAAATACCTTCTACCTTTCTTTTAAAGACTTTGGGCATCAATGCAGAGATTTGTGCATTCCTTTCCAACTTGGGTTGGAATGAGTTCATCTTTCAGGATGCACCCGATTATGAAGAAGTTGTGAGGGAATTCATGTGCATGGTCCAACTGAGTCATAAAGTCGATTTTCGAGCGAGGCAATACAGTTAGTATTTTAGGCTTTTAGCGACCCATTTTTTATTACCTTTGAACAACTTTCCTCTGTTTTTAATCTTTAAGTTAGAGAAAACATTTCTTTTATTATCTCCATGCTTGATGTCATTTATTCTAAATTCTGGTTGAAAATTTATATTGAAACTAAACACAACTCCAAAACTTCCTTGGCCAAACACATTAAAACCTTACCTCTTTGGATACTCTATTGTATCATCACCTTTTCCATAAATGCTAGAGGTGATGGTAATGAGAAAGTATCACAAAAGGACTTGGCATTTCTGTTTTGCCTTGTCAAAAAAAAACTTATTCAAACTGGCAAGTATCTTATGGATCAATTGATTCACATGACTGCCAAACCCAAAAGCCAATTCCTTCTGCCTTCACATATTACTGCGATTTATCGCTTTGTTGGGGCATTTGATGAGGAAAATGAAAAATTCCTTACTAAGAAACTCCTCCCTTCTCAGAACTTTCTTGAACTCACTTACCTCATCAATACCAAAGCCATACATATGCCTATTCATTGGGTGCTTTTGGGGCCAAGAAAATGGAAACCTCCCAAGCCTCCAAGAGGAAGAGGCTAATCATTGAAGAAGAAGCACCTCCAGTCCCCCCTCCTCAACTTAAACCCAAATCCAAACTATCTCTTAGCACCATTAATAGAAAATTGGACAAGATGATGAGAATGATGAAAAGGCGATTCCTATTTCTCTCATATCTTCATAATGACATGATGAATTTGCAAGAAAAGTTGGGTGTTCCTCCTTGCCATCTTCCGGGCTATACTGAATTTGAAGATACTCAAGAAGAAGAAGGTAATGAAGAAGTTAAGGATGGAGATGAAGTAGAAGGTGCCAACAATGAGAAAGTAGAAGAAACTTATGGAGATGATGATGACTCTCCAACTTTCTAGAATAGGGATTCCTTGTACTTTCTTTTTTTTTTAAATGAAAAACTTATGATCCCACAGTTTGTTTTATAAATGAATAAGATATGTTTCTTTGAAATTCCTTGTCTTATGTGATTGATGGAATTTACTTTTATGATTGCATTCTTATTAATTTTTGCTCCGTATGAACACTTATCTATTTGTTTTGCATGTGTTCTTTTCCTTTATGCACCCTCTTTTTGATTTTGCCAAAAGGGGAGAGATAGAAAGAATAAAAAATCTAAGTCTAAAGGAAATAAAATAACTTGCAAATAATAACATAAGTTAAAGGAGAGCATTATACTATCATACTTAGGATTTTTTAAAAATTTCACTTTGATTGATTGAATGTCATACTTAGGAAATTTCACCTTAAGCATTCATTGGATCATATTACCACTCTAACTTAACATTTCTGCATCATTTTCCCTTAGGATCAATCTAAGTTGCCAAAATAAAAAAAGGGGAGATTGTTGGACTAGGATGGTTAATCCTAAGTCTTAGGCCTTTTTTGATCTTGACAAAGGAGATTGATCAATCCTCATGTTTCCATTAAGTGTTGTTTTGTAGTATTAAGTTAGATTTTCAAATGGAAGTTGGATGGAGTTCATAATCTTCAAGAAGACAAAGTTCATCCAAATTCGTGGTCAGAGACTTTTAATTCATAATCGCGACTTAGCTCTAGAATAGGGTGAAACTAGGCCAGATAAACTCGTGGGCATCATCGCTGTTGCGACTCATCCAAATATGGGAGTGTGAAAGTCACAAACGAATTTGCAGTCAGTGTCACATCTCAGTCGTGACTGCTAATTTCATAGTAACTGGAGAGGGAACCAAATCCATAACCACAATGTGCTAAGTGTCCCAAGTATCTGTTGAAGAACAAAATTCGCGAGGGTGACATTGTGGGTAGCGACCGCGATTTATGAAGATGAAAATTCTCTTTTAAATAGAATAATTTGAGTCTTGAGTTGCACCCTGTACAAAGAAAAATCGTGACCACGGCTTTTGTGGGCAGTTAGAAAGCAACGACTATATTTTCTTGATGGACCAATGAAGAGATGACACGTGGACTAGCCGTTAGACATTAACAGGGTTTTTCACAGAAATTTTTGGCTCTCATATGGAAATTAGAATGTCATGACCGTGAATCCTCAGTAGCGACCGTGACTCTCGCCTGTCACGTAATTAATGCAAAATTTGCCTAGTATGATTTGGAGATTTAATGAGCTTCATAGTGTAACGTCTCTTTGGTGGGTATGAACTATAAATACTCCACCAAACAGATGTAAATAAAAGAAAATTCATTAAATTATAACAAAACTCTTGCAAATTTGCACTTATTCTTTCTATTCTTTAAGTGATTGTTTGGTGTGAGCATAAACACCGATTGTAATAGGTTTATAATTATATAATTAATTTATTATATATATATATAATAATTAATAATAATAATAATTATATATATTAATTATATATTAATATATATATATTAATAATAAATTATATATTAATAATATTAATTCTATATTAAATATTATCTATATTAAATATTATATTAAATATTAAATATATAATATATAAAATATTAAATATATAACCTGTAAAAACACTTGAGAAAGGTTTTAAGTGTGAGCCTGTGAAAACACTTGAGAGAGGTTTTAGTGTTAGCCTTAAAAAATGCTTGTAAGAAAGGTTATTGTGTGAGCCTTAAAAACACAAAGTGTAAAAGTTAGTTGTGAGCTTGGAAACGCCATTTTGAGTGAGTGAAACACCCAATTGCAAAGAATTGGGAAGTGGACATAAGGTTGATTTATACTCGAACCACTATAAATCTTTGTGTCTTGTTTCTACTCTTCCTTTATCGTCATTTTAATTTTTATTTAAACTCCAATTCAATCTTCCCTTCTTGGTGCCTAGGGCCAACATTAGTGTTGCTTCTTTAGAAGTCACAAAGCTTGACAAGGCTTCGACCATCGCCCTCTTATGCTCACAGGAAGTGATAAATGATTCCCACATGATGATCTGGGCTGGCATCTTCTTTAGCTGCCTCAGAATGGGATTCTCCTCCTCATTCACTTTCATTAATGGTCTTTCCACCTTTTTCTTAACCATCGAATCTTTAAGGGATTTTCGATCTGAGTAATACGTCATACTTCTAGTCACATGATTCACTTGCTTCTCTTTCCTCTCTTTTTCACTCTCCTCCCATAATTTGATCACTCTCCCTCTCTTTACTTCCTCAATTTCATCATCTAAACTCTCCTAATGATTAATGCCATAGGTAATAATTATGACTTTCACTAGGGACACTTCCTCAAAATTGGCCATTACAACTTCCTTGGGAATCCTGGAGTTAATCATGAAGGCTTTTTGATTTGGGGGTGAAACATTATAGTAATTTGGAAGTGGATTCCCTTATATGCTCTGTAATGACCATTTTCATTTACAAATCATGTCATTCATGTCCAAAAATACATTTGAATAAAGGTTGATTCATCATACATACGCAATCCAACATGTATTTAATGTATATATATGTTAACTAATGTTTAAGGCTAGTGACCATAAACTAGTTCCTATCTAAATATTTGTATATGACACAAGAAGAGAGAGAGATAAGATTTAGTTGATGACCTGTGGTCCATATGTCTTTATGAAAAACTCTATGCACCAAAGTATCCAAACCCTATGCTTCAGTATCTGAAAAACATAATTGTGATTTGATGAGTCGTGACTCAATGAATAAAAATAATAATATTATTCTTATGGCACAATCAACAATCAAATATCATCAGGATACATTATAAGTAAAAAAATTGATTATGCAAGTGCAAATGTAATTGATTATTTTGGTTGTGACCATGCAAGGTAAATAATGCTCCTGAAAATTCATGTGATTCAAATGACATTTGATTTTGTTGGCCAACATATAACAAGTGAATCATTTGATCAATAACATATGCCAATAGGACATATTGGTCCTTTTTCCAAGTGATTTGCAAGTGTTTGACGAGTCGATCACAACATCCTTTTAGTTCCATATGTAAGTGTTCATTCATAATGGTATACCAAGTAATCATTAAGAATATATAATTCTCACTTGACTTGTATTCACATGTAAAGTGTAATAATTCAATCACATATACATGTAATAAAACATAATCATATCATAAAATTATCACACATACACATTAGAATCTAATTATGGTTTTTACTCACCTTTTTAGTTGTGTATGAATGATATGTTACTTTTTATGCATTTGAATATTGGGATTTGAATGTCGTGCTTAATAAATGAAAATGGGTGTTATAGTTTTTTATATTAGAGTAGAGGTAGATTTCATAAGGACATAGATATAAATATGACATGACTTTTGCACTGTTATGCATTATCATATAACATAGTCTTATATGTCTATAGGGCATTAACGAAAGGTAGTAATGGTAGTATCCATAACTCACCACAGAAAGAGGAGTCAGTGGATTTGCATTCCATAAAAACATCATAACAACCATCAAGAGATCAAAGTGTTGATAAAGCTAGATATCCTACACATTATCGTGCACAGCATACCTCGTGGGCAACCACAACATAAAATTAACAAACAAACAATGCAAGGTCCAAAAAATCAAAAAGAAAGAAGGTATTTCAAATTAAGAAAACATGGTGCAATTGACTTCAGTGGTACCACAAATCAGCAGTGGCAGAGACATGGCTAAAAAGAACCTAGAGTTTTGAATATGATGAAATGCACACCAAAAGAAAAGTTTGATTTTGCAATGTCATTATTACAAGGGGATACATATGATTGGTAGGAAACCATTCTAGAGTGATGTCCAGGCTCTAATGCTTACATAGGGTGATTTTCTTTACAAGTTTAATAATAATCACATGCCAAAAGTATATAAAGATGACAAAAGAAGAGAATTTTTTAATCTAAAATAGGGGGATAATTAAAGTTATGTATAAGGTAAATTTTAATCAATTATCTCATTTTGCATCCTTTATGGTAGCCACTGATAAAGACAATATCAAATGTTTGAAAAGGTACTAAGATATGTGATCAGAAGCAATATCACAACTACAGACCTTAAGAGCTATATCAAGCTAAAAGTATTACAATCAGGGTGGATAAATTAGAAAAAGAAAAGATAAAATAATGAGTAAAAAGGGGACCTTCTAAGTTTATGGGAGAATTTAATAGTAAGAAAGATAAACATGGAGATTATATGCCATCATAGTCTGGTACCAGGGGTGGTTACTCCAGCTATAGAGGCAGAGTGTTAGGAGTTTCATCTTATGCAAGCAGAGGTCAAGGCCAAGCTATGCAACAATAACCTCATATGTACATTATAGGAGGCAACATATAGGTGAATGCATGAAATTGACTAGTAGGTGCTACGTCTATGGGTCTTTTGATCATATGCAAAAAGATTGTCCTACAAGATCTAAAATGTTATAATGAAGGAGAGGCAGAGCTACATCATAATCTATAGTTGAATTTTCAAAAGCAAGTGGAGCTGGAGTATCTTTTGGTAAGGGCAGAGGAAGAGGTAGAACAACTACAACTGAACAAGCTATGAGTAGATAAAAAGGTCAGAGTTTTAAACCATAGATGCAGGCCAGAGTATTTGCTATGACTACATAAGAAGTTATCGCTACTTTAAAGGTTATCACTGGTAAAAATTTTCTCCTTGATTTAGAAATTAATGTATTAATTGGTCCTAGCTCTACACATTCATTCATTTAATTAAACATGGCATCCCAATTATGTAGTAAACATCAACCTTTAGTTTTAACCTATGTGTTAGCACTCCTTTGAGAGATGTGATGATTGTGGGTAAGATATGTTATGATTGTGTGATTTGCACTAATAACACTGGGTTAAATGTTGATCTAGTACTATTGCCACTCTATGAATATACTGGGCATGGATTGATTGACAAACTATCATGCAACAGTGAATTATTTTACTAAGGAAGTCATTCTAAAATCTCTAAATCAAATAAAAGGTAGGTTTCAAGGGGAAAGAAAAATTGTAGTTTTTGTTATCAACATTTTTTATGTTATTAAAGGTGGTTGTGAGGCTTATTTGGCACATGTGGCACACACAAGATTCACAAATGAATTACTCAAGAATATTCTAGTGATAAATAAGTTTCAATATTTATTTCTAGCCAACTTACCTAGTTTGCTACTTGACAGGAAGGTATAATTCACAATTGAGTTAGTTTCAAGAATAACCACGATATCCATTCCACCTTACAGAATGGCTCTAGCCAAGTTGAGAGAATTGAAGACTCAATTGCAAGAATTACTTAAAAAGGGATTTATCAAACCTAGTGTGTCACCTTCATGTGTTTCAGTGTTATTTGTCAAAAAGAAAGATTGGATAATGAGGCTATGTATTGATTATAGGCAGTTGAATTTGGTTACTTTGAAGAACAATATCCTTTGCCAAGAATAAATTATCTATTTGACCAGTTGCAAGGAAGATAGGTGTTTTTTAAGATTGACTTGGAATCAAGTTATTATCAGCTCAAGATTTCAAACCTAGAAATATTGAAGATTGTTTTTCAAACTAGGTATGGGCATTATGAATTTTTGGTGATGCCATTTGGTTTGACTAATGGACCAACTACATTGTTGGTCTAGGATACTCAATCCTATGATTAAAACCTCTTTTGATCTTGACAAAGTAGATTGATCATCACTAATGTTTCAAATAAGTGTTGTTTTTGCAGAATTGAATCATTCCCTCTAGAAGAAATAAAGAAGTTGAT